>QEWY01003936.1:0-23031 GCA_006503575.1 Baylisascaris schroederi
TGCAACGCTGCAGAGAGCGATGGTACCCCCAGCAAGTGCACTTTCTGCGTATCAGTTGCGCTGAAATTTTGCAGAGGAACATCATTTGGCATTCTGAACTGAACGGTTGGAAAAAAACCGCATCTTTCTATCAGAATTCTTCGAGTTTCTGTGATGCGCGTTAGTACTAGCTTACAGTGTAGAATACGGTAGTGGTGCGTACGCAGCATGGAGCACGAGCAGGCCTCCGTTCGCGGGCGGTTCGCAACCGGGGTGCCATCGTTCTCTGCAATAGTGCCGTTTATACGACTTTTGTCGTCGACTAGAGGGATTCATATGAATACGGTATACTAATTACTATTCCAGTAACCTGAGCGCACATCAAATATTTCACAAATGCTCACATTACAGCAACGGTAGATATTGCCGTCTCTAGCAGCGTAACAACCACAACAACCGAGCACACGTCATCAAGGTATTTGATGTTCATTTTTTTGATTCTTTAGTTAGGTGAATTCATTTCTTTTCGGTTCTATTAAAGCCGTTCTTACAAACATTTATACAAGTGATCACTGAGGGTGAGGATATGGCTGGATAAACTTTCGAAGATTAAATTCTCTTCCAATGATATTTGAGATTTACTAAACAAATCTTTTATTTGTCATTAACTTTCGTGGAATTTTATTGTTCGTTTGCTTTGAATTTTTCAGAAGTTTCGCAAGCTCATCATAAAACAGCGAATGATGCAAAGATATTGATGAGATATAGATTCATTAGCAATTCATTCACACTCCTTTGGCAATCAGATTAAAATGGAGTAAATTTTGAGCAATAGTTGCTAACCTCATAAATAGATGAAAGCACGAGAGGAACAAAGAAAACTTTTTAACCAAATTATTCTAAATAAAATCGAATTGGATAGTGAAGTATAATGATGAATAAATAATAGAAATAAAGCAGGGCTATTGCAATTGCAAGGCTTTATTGATGTAAGGTTTTAAAAAATTAGCCTATCCACGTGAGGGATAAGCATTTTTCTGAAGAATTTTCAAACGCTTTTTAGATTATCTGTGAAAAGGCGAGATGGACTCCACAAGCACTGGATGAGCAAATAAATGCAGTCATTGCAAATAAAAAATATTGAAATGAATAAGCAATACATTATTGTATTTATTGTGATAATCTTGTTCAAATAACATTGTATTTTAAAATTTCCACAATTTTGTTTTATTTTTCAAACACTACCTTTGATATTTCTCCAATATATTTCATCTACTACACTCACAAATCGGGTCCGCGTTCTTCATTTCTTCTCTTATCAACTCATTCACCTCCACTCTGCATACGTTATGAATACAGGAAAAACTTCATATTTACAAGTATACAGGTAGTGCTATCAGGTTAGCGTCACTTATCTCAATATTTTATTGCTCTTTTGGAGAGATGCATCCTCTCAAAAATAATTTCCATATTTACTTCGTTGTCTCAGAAACGTTTCGATTTGCTCGTCTTTATTTCATCGTTGCAAAATTTGAATAATATTCTACCGAAAAGCTTTTCCATCAGCACTGATTGCCTTTGCCGGCTAGCGTAGGCCTATGAGTTTAGGAGCTGTTTTGGAGCTGAAATTTGTAAGGCAAACGAAATATTCTCATATATCTTGCCTCCGTAATTTCGGCCGTGAATTTTTCCCGGAGGTGAGCCGTATTGACTCATTGCGGGGCATTTGCCCAATCTGCAGTACGTATAATCTCTGACCTAATTGGACATGAATTCAGATATGAGCAAATTACCGCCCGCACTAGGCAGCAATTCAAATAGGTCCTGTGAAATTAACCTCGATAATTCCTTGTATATGTACTGCTTAACTTAGCCGTCTTTAATTATTTCCAGCTTCTATCAATCGTTTTCCCACCCGAAGTGAAGCATTCGTCTACTGCAACAACTATCTTGATAATCATGCTTTCACCACTAGCCCGAGCTTGCCGTCACTTTAACTCGGACCTCAGGTTATTGCCACCTTTTGCACTTGAGTGGCCAAGAGACTTGGAATTGTGCAGCAATAGTCAATTTCATCGTGCCTCCAGAACACTGATGTGATTCGGCTCATCGCAAATCAAGAGTTGCTTCTCTAACGCCGCCAAATCGAATTATTTAGCGACATACCGAGTTCTTACTCTTTCATCAAAGGCTTTAGCGCCTCTAAATTCATTAATATAGCACAGTCAGTGAAAGACTAAGTTGCTAAACGATATTTTCATGCATTTTGGTTGTAAATTTACGAATTTTAAAATGCGAACTGTAAAAATGGGCAATGCAATTTTGATACGTTTTTTACAACGAATCAATAAAAGTACAATGTATGTATGAGTGGTAGCTATGCACGTTTGTATGATTATGTGAGCTTAATATGTGCGCGCGATCACGTGTATAGTCACTTCTGCAGGAAAAGTTTTTGTGAAAAATTTTCAAGGTATGCCGTATACTGCAATGCAGCTGAACACAAACAATTCTGTCTCCTTTTATTTCGAGATGAGTTCTGAAAATTGCGAAAATTGAGGAATTGGTGCATTCGAATTCTTTCGCCGCACTATTAGGTCCGGAAGCTCACTAATTGGATTGTTGGGCAGGAGCGCAACCGATAGGCCCGATGGAAATAACCATCAAAATTCGAGTGATGCTGCTGTTCCTGATGGCAATTACCGGATAGGAAAAAGCGTTTCTTTGTCATTTTAGAACTCAACGATTTCATGTAATGAAAAAGTAGGCGCATCAGAGGAAGTAGTTTATATTGCATTTTGCATCCTGTTTACTTGATCAATTAGATTCGTACACAAATAATATAATAGGTGGTGATTTTATAATTTTATTAGCGCGGTCATACGTCTAAATTTTCCGCAAAAAGATATTGTCTTCTAATGATCAGTTTGTGAGGCGGGAAAGCGACATGAAATGGAAGTCGAGTCATGTAGCATTTCTGACACCCTTCAATGTCTGTCAATCTTTCTGAAGCTCATTGATCAGCAAAAGATTGATGGTCGTCTTATGTTGTACAATGTTGCAATCAAAGTTCCACAGCTCTGATTCACTCAGTTGAATTGAATTGAATTGAATTAAGTCGGATTGGATCAAATCGACCTGAAATTAATTCAATTCAACTAAACTGCATTGAACTAAACTGAACTGAATCGTCTTCATTTAGAACAAATACAGAACACTACAGCTGCCAGTGAAGGCATACAGCAAAACGGCATTGACTAAATGCACTTGCACCGAACACATATACATGAAATGCAAATACTTGCATAAACTGGCTATCGTGTAAGCCATGAGACAGACATGCAAGCACGCAGACATGCACAGATACATGCGGATGTCATATTACTGTCACAGGCTTTGTAGATGTGAAATTGCAAAAGTGCATAAAACCTTTTTTATGAAACGTCGTCGACTTATCCCGCACAAGCCCTTCAAGGTCGATTCGTTGATCATTGCTGATGTGCTCGCTATCTATGAATGATGGATCAACCTGAGCATGGAATTGCATCATACCGCAAAGTGAAAACTCTACAAACTTCACTATTTATTTCAAATTCTACTCTTAATATGTTGCTTCAGTGGTGAAAAGTACCTATATGCGGTATAAAACTGCGAAGAAGCACTAGAAAAACTTTGCGAAGTTTTTGGAAAAACTGATTCGAAATTACCGAATCTGATGACTTTCGGTGATAAAAAATTGATGTTATATGGAAAGATCTATGTAACACTATGAAATAAAAAGGAAAAGCGTGAATATTCTCGACTCTTTAGTTCCAAAATGTATGTCTGAATTCCGCCTACCATAAAATTGTAGAAGTAGGCCGTGCAATCCGTAACGTATGCAAATACAAAAGCAGTACATTATGTGAGCAGGGGGGAGAGGGGGCGATTATGTGGAAATGTGAGAAGGGACTCATCTATTTCACTACTTCGCAAAGCGGGCCATTATCGGAAGTGAGAAGCCTCCATTCGAAAAGAAGGGTAGTACTAATGTAGTTCGAAGGTAGGATTGGTTTGGGAGAAAATTTTAATAGAGGGCAAATTTCTTTGTGTACAACTAGAAGAAGAAGAAGCTGAAGAGGGAAATAACTTGGAATGATTGAATTTATTGAGGAGAGGATTAAATAAAGTGAATCAAGCAATTGCGTCGCATGAGGGGATGCCATAACTCAATTTAGATTGTGATCCTCGTAAAAAATTCGATTATCTAGCAAATTTTGCACGCTTTCATTCGCCGATTTAATGCACACTCAATTGATGATAGGCCAACAATGTTCCAATCATACTATTGCCACTCACTGTTGGTAAATTTCACTTGATGGGATTGGTTCACAAGGTTAAATCTTACCAACTAGCGAGAGCAATTATTTAATTTGACAGATTTATCAGGTGAGGAAGGTTGCCTCCTCCCTCCTTCTTTTCAACCTGTCTCACTAGTTTTAGAAATCCATCAGAAACAATTCGAGCTGAAAGCCCATTATTCTCATCTACAATCCATTGGTTCTAATCTTGAAAATGTTTCAACTTGGTGAACTTGAAACCGCTTTCCGACGTTCAGGCTATCCGGACGTATTCACTCGTGAAGAACTTGTACTGAAATTCAATTAACCGAGGCAAGGATGCACGTATTTCTTTTCATCTCACATGATTACATCGTTGGGAAGATTAACATCGCAATAGGATTTTCTGCATATGTTAATCTAATGAGTCGGCATCACAGCTGCGTTTAGTCATCTTGAGCTATGTTTAGCTCACCATCCCATAATAACAACATCGACTTTTCCAACCGTTCTAGTGCAGTCACATATAAATTTGCCATTATTATTGTATTCAAGAAGTGATTGAATAAAATGCTAACTTTATATTTCGAAGTTTATCTGCTATTATGCTTTCATCAAATGCGAAACAATATTTTGCAAAAGAACAGAGGCTTACCTCCACTGTTGAAAAAATAATTGTCAATCTCACTTATCTTCTATTATATGGAAGAAATTTCAAGGAGATCACAATTGCAAATTATCCATTGTCACCTGAATGTGGAATACTTGGAAACGAACCATAGGAAAACAGCTTTGTTCTTTATTTCATAATTTTTCAACTCTTTACTTCTTTATTTCAAGGTGCCGAAATGGGATTACTTACAAAACTATATGAATATGAATAGCAATGAGCAACCTTCATAAAAGTAGAACAGAGATGAGTAATGATTTAATACAAAAATTTTGAATCATCCCTTTTTCAGTAATTTTTTATGCGACTTTCTTCATACTTATCGAGTTCTATAATTTATTACTTCGAGAAACTATTACTTATTTTGACGAAAAAATTTCATAGCCGTACATATTTCCACCATGAGAAGTCATTACATGCTTTCGATTCTAATACGCTTGAACTCCCGCTTTTTTCGTTCGATCCCTTTTCTCCTCCGGTTTTTTCTCATTGTTTTTCTGCTGGCAGATGATCCCAAAAATTTTGAAACATAGTGGGACGATTTTTCACACAGCGTTTGAGTAGGATCAGTTCTGCATTTCGTCAATGAAAAAGGCGAGCCTGGCAAAACTTATCTTAGCTATGCAGAACTTTGCAACGATAAGGATTCTAATTTTCAACGCATGTAGATCCAATTGTGAGAAAAAGCTTATTGTAGCCGATAAAACTTCTATGCGTTTTAGTTCGGTGTTGTGGTCTATTCGGTTCACTTCATTGGTTGTTGCATATATCAAGATTCCAGCGTAAACTCTTTTTTCCATTATTCTTTAGCCAATAACATTGACAACGCTTCTCTTTTGAAATCTTGAAAGAGAACTTAGAATGAAGCCAATCAGAATCAGTTCTGAGCTTGATTTGATCAGTGGACATCGAGTCAAACTCAGAAATTTAACTTTTTTTGTGAAGTCGACGATAAAGCCTGACTTTTGGGCGCTACTGAGGTCTGAGTTTATTGGGGCCAACTGTTAATGAGCCGAGTTTGCCTGTTTCATAACGTATTTTCCAAGCTTTTTAATTAAAGAGGCCAGCGATTCTTACGTTCATTGCATCCAAAAGTTTTCCAATGTTGAACGTTGTTGCAGTGTTTTTGCCGTTTCGTGGGACAGGATCGCATAAATTTTGAGTCGGGCACAGTGCCAAATTTTCTATGCTATTTTAACATGGCAACCGTTCCATGTTTTTTGAAATTTCCATCGAAACCTTAAATGGAGGTAATGAGATATCTCAAAGTTTATTAGAGTAGTTCCAAATTATATGATAATGATTATCGTTTTATTCGGAGTCAATATTTTTCTATTTTTTTTTAAGTTTCGGCGATTAGTTTTCCAAAATTTTCTTATAGATTTGGTCGCAAAATCAACGTGCTAAATGGAGGAAGGCCGAAAGAAACAGTCGACAAATTGGGAGTGGACACAATCAAAGCACCACAAGAGGTACAACTGAGCAGAAATCGGTCGAGACGACTGCACCGATCAGTCAATTTTGTTCTATTCATGCGCCATCCAACACTTAACTTTTCTGTATTGATATGATGAGCGATAAACGTGAAATACGGGCTATGATAAAGGCGTCATTCAAAGGGGTTACCATATTGTTGTGTAATTTGCATATACGACTCTGCTTTTAAATCCATATACATTCATTTTGTTGAAATTTATACCCCAGAACATTTTATGAGGAGTTTTCAAAGCAGCAAAGTAATCCCGCTCCAGTATACATTCCGCATTACGAGTTCTTGCTGCAGCCACAACATTTCGAACCTGTTTCCCTCTCCTTCAGTCCCTCCCCTCCCACCTCCGAAACCTCACCTCTCGCCAATGAACTGCTGTAGGGACGTATCAGGTAGACTAGTACCAATATCAAGTCATTGTCACTGCAAAATTAACAGCTATTAAGAAAATGTTTGATCAAATCCTAGATAATGTCGGCCGAAGTTCGAGCACTGAATATGCCGGAGGTTTAATTTTCAACGGGCAACACTCGTTGTTATATCGAGCATTCATGCTTTTGCTCCCGAGTGCGACAAAAGCGTCAATTATTATATTCACCACTGTTCCTTTATAGAACGGTACGCTGTACAGCTTCTCAACAGCCCTTTAGTGGGCTCGGAAAAGTAATTTTAATGACTGCAGTCTTTCGATTAGCTCATTATGAACGAAGCACCATTAACAATGCTTGAAGCGCTTCATCACAACTTAGCATTGCGTAACGTTCTATTTCTCCAAGCAATAATGACGAGTTTTTGTTCTGACATTTGTCAAAGGTGATTTTGTTTAGTGGTACTATCGAGATTGACTTTTTTATCGATAATCTCTTCAATCCGCCGACTATTTAAAAAATCCGCATATAGAAGCAGTAAAATACCACATAGGCTTAATCGATCAATTCGAATCAGTCAACGAGTTATGTTGAATTGAATATTTATAAGAACATGCAAATTGATGCGATAGATAAAATTCAAATTGGATATTGAAGAATGGTTTCTCTCCAAATCTTGGCCGCTTTAAAACAGTTGACTGTAACACATAGCACCTAGATATACAAAAGTAAAAATTAAAACAATATTACAAGTCGCATCCTTCAGAGATATACTAAATAAGGTAGACTTATAAAGGTTTGGTCAAATAGGAGATTAAGGAGGATTCCTTAGTCTCTTGTTGTTCCACTAATGTTAGATCTCACTCCTTTTTCATACACAGGGATCTTTTTATATTCTATTGTGCGAGAATTTTTGAAGAAGGAACTTCACGCTGCCACGTAAGTTCTACATATGAGCGTGTGCTATAAACATAGCGCCCAGCGCTACATATATTAATATGTGCTACAAATATTCTGCGTGGTGGCATTCCTTTGGGACTTTTGCGATCTCTTCGATAGCAGTGCAGTATTTTGGGGCTCCATCTGTTGTCAACTTTGCGTGCAACATGGCGGGCCCAGAATAGTTTGTTTGACCTGTGTTCAATTACTACGTCCTTAATTAGCATGTTTTGTTCAGCATTGTCGGTGCAGCATTCGTTGAAAGTACGAAAGTGGTGCTGATGTAAACAGGGCGAGATGAACCAACAACCTAAACAAGCTAAATACTCAAGCCAAAAAGCATAGTTCGACCAATATGCACTACACTTTTGTTAATTGTTCATTGATGGACATTATGGGGATGTCATATCTACATGCGTACATCGTCTGCTTGTCTAGTCCATCTCCTTGTTTATCCACTTGTCGACGGATTTCAATTCATGAATACTCATAGCGAATCAATTTACTCCACATAATAATGCAACGTTCAATGATTTCGTTGTTTATTTTCGTTTGCGCTGGTCATCTCGATAAGTTGATGACATATAAACATAAAAAATCATTTCATGTAGTATGGTTGAGGTCTTGTGTTTAAATCAGCCATAATCCAGCTCAAATTTAACTGATAACCGTTGTTTGAAGATGTGCGCTTTGGTGATATGCACTTGATGCTCCTTGAGCTTCTTACAAAATGTGCACAGCAGAACAATCTGGGACTGTTCACAGTAGTTCATTGGTAGAGCCGTCTATCCAGAAAGTTGTTGACAGAGGTTCCAACCTGGTCTACAGGTAAGATTTTAGCTTAACAGAAAAAATGTTATAGTGTAGAAATTTGGCCTGTCAATAGGTTATTGCGGACAAAGAATGAACTTTCATCCCACGATTTGAAACCGACCGGCTTCATAAAGGAGCTCGATGTTTGGAGTTCCTTTACCGCTTTTGCAAATTTGCATACGTACTAGAATTTGTTGCAAAATGTAAATGTTCATATTGTTTCAATCGTTCTAGAATTTTCAAACGTTATTTTTGCGCCATCACCCAAATCTGCGAATTTTTCTTGTTGCTAGATTTTTTTCGCGCATTTGCATAGCCGGTCGGTCGTTCAAGAAAAGAGATACTTGAATGCTAGGAGCAAAATTTCCAAAAACAAAAAAAGTTTAGCTTCACTATGTTCCAACAATAAAAGTAGCTCCTGATTGCTGAAAATGATTCAGCGCAACAAAACGTCATCAAAAAATTGCATCGAAAATACGAGATATTGGATGATCATATAACGCGCTATACCAACAATAGGTAGAGTAGCGTGAATTGTGTGTGTCTGCAAAGAATTGTTCCTTAGTTCTGATTTGAGCCAGCATCCAATCTCCTCTGAGTTTACTATTATACTACGCTCAATTGCTTGGAATATGTTCTAGACCACTAGGGGAATTATAGTAATTAATGAATTTGTGTGTCCGCATATCAATTCTTGTTTCTTATAACTTGTTTCGCTATAGTGTGCAGAATACGAGTGTCAATTCTTTGGAAGATATTCTATGAAATGAAATATGGTGAATATCGAGATATACCTCTGTTAAGGTAAATCAAGTGAATAAATTGTATGAAATGAAAGATTCAAAACTTAAAAGTAGCGCATAAGCACGCAAATAAATTTGAAATTGAATGCTTACTGCAGGTAACGCAAATGTTTTCTTGAATTTGATGAAATAAGCAGTGCTGTGTATTCATTGGAAAACTATTTCCTATTATGCATTATTGAGAAAACTTATGAATTATTACCGGCATATATGCTTATCATCTGTCTCCTGGTACACTTCTTAGTACTCTAATGAGCATTTTCTGTTTTAACTATTCGTCTAAAATATGGCACCCAAATACTAAATGCTGATAAATGTCATTCATCACGTATTGACTACGATTTTTGCGTTAATTATATGCCGATTACATTCGTCTATCGCATCAAGTTTTCACTGTCGTGATTTCCCTTGACCGATTTAATCTTTATTCTCGATAATTTTTTTTTTCGCAAGTGGTAGATAAGGTATATATTCCATCTTACATACACCGCTATTATTTCAACTATTACATAGAAGTTTTTGTTGCTTATTGTTCGTTTAATTTCGGCAAATTCTTAACTTTCCTCACTCAATGACTCGATGACGAACTAGTTGAACGAGCTGAAAAGTATTTCACCTCCTTTGCTTGGAGTTGACTATTTCTTGGTCTGCGTTATACGTAAATTATGGTACACACCTATGCGTCATCGATAATAAATTACTACAATGGCGAGTTAATGAGTTCGATTTAATTCCTTTATCATAAATTTTTGCTTTTAAAAGATTCTTTTTGCAAATCATAAATTTTTGCTTTTAAAAGATTCTTTTTGCACAGCAATTCAAACCTTTCTAAAAGTGGAAGTTTTTTTCCTTCGGGTACACGATTGTTAGCTATTGTGCTTGGTTCTGGAACCCAATTATCTATGAAAATTTTATTTATTTGTTTTTATTCATATCTGGAACATGCTTGCAGAGTGCGTTCTGCCTGATTTTAATATATTTTTCCATTTCCATTTCTGAAATTCATGACCTCAACCGGGTCTCTTCTTCACTTTACCGGGATTTAGGCTTCCGATCTTCTCGGTTTTCCGGACTTTCCGGATTTCCGACTTAACTGGATTTAGACGGTTGTCTGCTGGGCTCACGTCACAGACGTGTCGCCGTTTCGATTGAGATCTCTCATCGTTTTCTGCCAATGGCATGACCTTTTTTTAAACAAAGTTTAAATATCCATGCTAGTTATGCAGCACCTTTTTCTCTCTTCCTTTACTCTCTGCTGCTTTTATTCTTTGCACGAATGGTTTGGCACCTGCGTTTAACATCGCCAACCTTGCTTTCTAAATGTCTAACGGTATGAAAGCCCTTCACCTTCGCCTTTTTTAACAACCAGCATTCGTGTGATTAGCCAACGACAGCGACGGTATCTCACCTTCATCCAAAAAAATCGCTGCATCAGAGATTCTGTCTGCTGTTCAGCCTTTCGTATAATTGTCTCTTATAAAACTTCCCAGTTATGTGGAGCTTATGAAAACGTTACCTATAAAATTTCTCAAAATCTCTGAAAAACTTTGGAAAACTGTAATTGAAAACTTAAAAGGTTCTTATTCAATTCCGCAAATAGAAGGCTTATAAATGTGAGCGGAGGAAGGCGGGGGAGCAAGAGTTGGGAAATTAGTACTTTAATTGAAGAAATTTCAATTTCTTAGCCTACACTCAGACCAGAAGAGATATTATGACTTAGATTGAAGACATCAAATGATTCCTTTTATATTCCACTATACCCAGGGGGAGACCCTTCTTCACTTTATTGCTTTCTGCTCCTCCTTGTCGTCTTGAAAATAGTTGGCAAATGAAATGACCACTGACCAAAAAATGAGATTTGCCAATTAATATTTCAGGTAATGCGAACCTGTGGAAGAAGAAATCATTGAAGATAGAAAAGAGAATGCAACCTCTCCCCCGCTCTCCGTTCTTGATAACGGAAGCGGCATGTGCAACAACATTTCCCCCTCTTCCACCGCCTCTCACAATCCAGTGAAAACTCCGTTTCTCTTCACAGCGCACATTTCTGCGTCTTTTCCTTCCATTAAGAGCTCAACTATAAGGAATGTGCTTCAAGCTTATGAAAATATCAAGTCAGGAATCACCAATATGCCTTTCAGTTATAATCTATCATTTGTCAACATTTTCAAACACAATGGGAAGGGCAGCAAGTAATTCAGGTGTCAAGAAAGAGGCCGAATAAAAACTAGTGGAGAAATTTGCACTATGCGGGAGAACTTGTGTCTTGCATCATGCTGTTTATGCATAGAGTTCACAAAAATCATAAAACAATCCATCCACTTCATACATAAAATAGCCGATAAAGCCAACAACCTCGATCGCTACGCAAAGTTTGACAAGACAACAGCGCAATTGCTAAAACAAGCAACAGTATGGATAAAATCTAGGAACCATTGCACGCAGCAAAGGATCGCCGGTACTGCTGCTCGGTTTCGAACAGCAGTTGTGGAATTCAAAAATTTACATCAACGGACACCACTGATAACAATTACAGACAAACGCCAACAAACTGCAATGAAACATTAAAAAGAATAACAATATAACACCTTATGCGTACAACAAATAGACTCAAAAATAGCCCGCACAACAGGCAAAATGGGGTCATCGAACAGTCATCGCAAATTCCGAGTTATTTGTTGCCTATCAGAACCGGGCACATAAATTTCTGCCACTGTTTCGTCGCCCAACATATGCTTTCTGCAACGAAAGGACTACCTGAACACGACAGCCATTCAAATGCACTCTCAGGGCCAAACGAGGGCACAGCGTATGCTCCCATAACAAAACAGAGGTTATGTTTCCATTTAAAAGAAACAAAAAGTTGCCCTCTTTAACATTTGTTCCACGTAATCAGGAACATTACTTTCATTCCCCTTAGCCTGTGACTGGTCTTCGTAGAATTTTCAAGGGCGGAAAGACGTTTCTGTAGAGGTGGGGAAGGAGGAAGGAAGGACTTCGCTCATTTAGATATACGAAACAAATGAAGTTCTAAGAAGAGGAACACTTGAATTTCAATAACAACTCTAGCAGTGTTCAAACAAAAAAGTAAAAAATATCGAATTATATACATAAATTTAGAGCCAGCCGAGTCAATTTTCTCCGATTACTTCACATTTCCAAGAATGGAAACATATGTCGCTTCTCGAAATGGTTCATTATATACCCTTCTTCCCTTCCACTTTCACTGAGTTTCACCCACTACCAAACATACAGCAATCGAACCTCACCACTCTAAAGCATTGTGTTATATCACTATCAAGTCGCAATAAGAAATTCTGTGATATATCAAAGGCAATCATAAGCCCCCACTATTGAACATACAGCAAGCGAAGCTCATCAATCTAGAGCAGTTTTTTCTTTCTGCTTATTCCGACCTTTCCGAACATCAGTGTGTCATCTTTTCTTTCATTATGAAAGACTCCTCCAATTCCCCGATCGTCATAAACAGCCACGTCGGGAAACATGCTTACTTGATACGCCCCCACTAGCTGATCAACCCCATCCAGCAATATTGATCTACGCTCAGCTATTGGAAAATGGACAGCCACTGATGCTAGCGATAATCATGGCCTTCCAACAAAAACTATCCGTTGCACCAGTCGTATATGAAAGAAGACATTTGGTATTTATGCCATGTTGCGCTCACATAACTGTAACGTTCGCATTAAACGACATAACATTACCTACATGATATTTGCAACTCAGAGAGTTTGAAGAACAAAGAATGCTGACGAACAAAAGTATCCGCATATAGAACACTGCAGATGTCAAAATAGAAGAAAAAAATCAAACTTCAGTAAAAAAAATCTGTGCAACGTTGAACCAACTTTTCCTACTAATGCAACAATGAAACTCAATGAGATTAGTACCAACTGACACTGTCAGTTCATCGTTTCGCCAGTTTATTTCACAACAGGATTTGGAAAAACTTCATTCCAATTTCATTCTGACAAGTTCCGAATTTCGACAACTTTTACAAATTTGGGTGAATTTCAAATTCCAATATTTCAATGACAGGAGATTTGCAACAGTGCTTGCGTAAAACATCCGTGTTATGTAAGCACTGAAAGAATATGGAAGTGACAGGACAATGAAGTTAAATGAACGAATAATGGGCGCAACACTTGTGTTCGATCAATGCTGCACTCATTGAAAAAAAACAGATCTAGCGACCTTCCGGATGCATGAAGAAGCAGCTATTGTCCACTAGGCATTCACTGCTCGATGTCAGTAGATAGCATGCCGATAAATTGGCCTCATCTTCCTATAAATGACTAAAATCAACTAATACTCAGAGATCTCGTCGTAAATTCGTTATTGAATATTCATCGATCAAAAAAATATACATGGATCACCACCATCTGACATGTACAGATTTCCCAAACATTGACTGAGGGTAAGATTAGCTGCATATGCAAGTATCTGATCTCAGCAGAAGCTAGGAGAGAAACCTTAAGAGTAATCGAAAATGTTCGGGACTGTGCGACGATGCCGGATTTTGCAAGCTTTTTTGTCTATGAAGGTGCGCCACAGATTGACCAGCACCTCTCAATTATACCTTTACGCAACAGCTCTTCAACCAATCTCTCAAGCGGGATTCAGCGATGCCAATCCACCACCACTCCGTGTTGTAGGCATCAAACACATGCTAGTTCTTCTCTCGATTGAGTTTTCAAAGCGCTTCATATAATAACAAGATCAACCAACCTTTCCACAAGCTAGGACTTTGCCCATTTTTAAAGCAAAAACAATCTAAGCTTTGCAAATTCTATCAGGAGCGATAAAAAGCAATACACTAAAAACCTAGCCACAACAAAGACTATACAGACGTTCGGCCGGGCGCTGTTTGATAGTATAGGGCCCCTTTCAAGTTGATCTATGAAGTAAGCGAATGAGCGGCACGTTTATGTTAATGTCAAATTTCGAAAACGCGTAAAACATTGGAACGAATATGGCCTAAAACAATTCACACTCGCTTATTCTGCCCCAAGTTTCAAAAACAGGTCAACCCATGGGCAATTTTGGTGAATGAAGCATCTGCTCAGCGCATCAATTTGTGGGTGGCACGAATCCATGACCAAAATTGCGCGGCACAGTTGGACTCACTGTTCAGTGAAATCAATATAGGTTACATTTCGGATGCACGAATCCATACTAGGAGCAATCTTCTCACAATCTTTTGTCAAACACTGCACAAATGTTTCTATCTAACTGGATAACGCTTGATCAACTCAATTTCAACTCGAGTATGTTCGTTCCTTCACTAGAACCCCCTCACAATGACTTCGATGCTGATAAATATATATCCCTCGTTAAATATACACAGAACACATAAAAGCTTACTACACTTTCAGAGAAAAAATCCCCCGAATAATTATTTTTAATTGCTTACTAATTCCAATTCAAGCCTTGACAATGCAACGGGACCTTAGAAAACCCATAGAGTTTTCCGCACAGAACAAATGAAGCGAGTTTCCTTACCTTCTTGCGTTCGCCAAGCCTGCTATGAAGGGAAAGAATCTTAAGAGAATTTACCAAAAGTTCCTTCAATGTAGAATACCGATACGTCCACCTCGTCCACTTCGCTATTTTTACCGCGGCACCTATTTGTGTGCGAAGCGCTCTTTTCTCTCAAGTACAAAAATGTGCCAGCCGATATACCTTCTCATTGAAGATGTCGCGTGGTAAAATAAATGGAAGAAAATTGAACTCAATATCAGTACCACTTCAGAGGTCATATTCGTCGTTGTGCTGCTTCTCCACGTGACTGCAGTTTACATCCACCTGCAAACAAATTACATCATCAAAGTCTGCAAATTATTCAGACTACTTATTTGACATTTTCTGAATAGCTTAAATCCAACGAAATATAAGAACGGTATCATGAACCATATACACGAATGAGAATCAAACAAGTGAAATCAAGAAAGCAGCATTGCAAATCGCCACGTCTTCATGTCCAGTCAATGCTCCACTATTACCCAACAGAACCAGTAATACAATATGGCGACTTAATTTGTCGATTAGAACCAGTTTTAGACAAACAATCACATTTCAAGAATAACCATAAAAACTAAAAGAAACACCTCGACGTTCCGTTCCTCTGCTATCTTAGATCGGAAGTTTTTCGGTGGCTAACAATTTGTTTCCCTTCCGATGAGTTTCACTTCCGGGCAAATTTCAACTCATTTAGTAAAAAGCATTTATTTCAAGCATACTTCATGGATACCCTCGTTCGGATGCGTAGAAGCGAAGCTGTACCAACTTGTTCCCATTCCAGGGTCGCTGCATCTCAGTGACCTGATACCATCCATCGACGAGATATTGCCAGCATCACCAGAAGGACGAAGCATATTTGATGAACCTTCCGCCTATAAAGCTGTTATTTTTACGAACTTTACCCAAAGCACAAAACTCAAATATTCTCCCATTCGCTTCTGTCCTACATACGTTTCACAAAATCGCAACAACTTTTGCAGAAAGGACCCTGCGGGCTTGTGCGCTTTCCAGCTTATTGAACGAGTCCATCAGAAAGCACGTCTGTGTAAAACATGTATTCTCAACATTTCAGCGCATAATAGCATCTAAATGACCAAATCAATAGGGCCTGTACTGGAGAATCGAAAATGAAACGAGATGGATACGGTAGTAGCGCCAAATAGGATAGGTTGGCAAAGAGGTTGAAGGCAAAAGCACCTACGCCCGATGCGATGAAATGAAATGAAGCCAACTCTAAACCTATCAAGAGAGAAATGAGTTTGTTGATCCCTATGCCAAAAAGCAAGAAGATCAGAGCCAACTCTGAAGGCGTGTGTATCGATGGTGCCGTTACGAAGGCGAGCCATTCGTTCGCTGCCAGTCATTTTTGACGTTGCATACTCGGACGACCAGTCAGGTTCACCTGGTGAGAAATGCGGTACGTCTTCCTAAAGCAAACTCAAACTTCAAAAATTATGTCTTTCTCACTATAGCGATTGCTCTTCTGCGCCCAATAAAGTAAGGTCAAAGGTGGAATCGGACGCTTTCAAATCCGACCCTTCATTTCACAGATTGCAAGTAGATGCAATATAACCGACCACCGTCTCTCTCCTCTCACTATTATGAGCTTAAAAGGATCTACTTGTTTAAATAGCACTAAAGTGTTCATGAGAACACTCCACAGAAGCGCCAGCGGCATAGACAACCCAAACTCCAGGGGGTCAAATATGACTAAAACTCGCCTATTTAAAGAGCACTATTATATCCTGCAAAAAAGTTCTAATTTCGAAATACCTTGGGAGAACAACACAAAAAGAAAATGAATGTGCAACCAAACCTAGCCCTTGCAGAATGATAACCAGGAAACCAAATAACTCAGTTGGCGGCCTTCTGCTGCCGTCATTGCCTAATGATCAGTGCTCCCCCATGCGAACTTCGTAGTCAAACGAGCTGTTCGAGGGGTTCGCTCTCGGACCTGGTACAAGAAACTGCGCTATGCAAAGTTCTTCCGGACCATGCGCAAACCGAAATTTATTACAATTTTGCACCATTCACGCTCAACAGATTTATAAACTCATCACCCCCATCAATGCGTCCGATCCATCTCATCGTGCACCACACATGAACAGTCGCGACCCTTACTAACAAATCAGAGGAGAGGATTCGTACACATGCACCCACAAACGAGAGGAATTGTGTGATGGGAAGTATCCACAGCTACAACCCAGAATACTGAGGAAGGTAGGACCTGCGCGTCCGCACGAAGGAAAACTTATACATTATTATTAGGGAAGTCATTGGCATCGATAATTTCTCGTCTTAAAAGTTGAGTATTGCGTTCGCAACGCTATTTTAAGACAGCAAGGGATAAGGGAAATTTTTTAAGGCATCGTCTGGCTCATGGAAATAAATTTGGAGTTAAGGAGAAACAGAAATTATCGAATTATTTGAGTGAAGCTGCTCAGCATCCCATGAAAACCGGTTCAATCAACTGACTTTCGAAGATTCCGAAGCAGCCCAACTGAACCAAAAAAAGATATCATACCTCTTACAAGCGCCTTCTCTTGAATGAAGCCTCCCCTTCAAGTTTGCGTCTTCAGCAGCATGTTTTCATCCACAATCATACATTACACTCCATTTTAAATCATAAACAATAGCAGCATTCTCCCTTAGAGAATAAGCCTTACGTATAACGCCTATTCAACGCTAAGAAATACTAATCCTTTTTCTGAAAGCCCTCATTAACTCCACAATGCATAAATATCACTTGCCAAATCAAGTGCAGCTATGACAATGACCACATTCAACACCCTTTCCACCAGATATGTTGGTACTGAAAAAGCGGAGAAAGGTCTAGAGAAACGGATCAATTTGTGTTCGTGTTAGGATAGCCCGTTCGATAGGCACAGCTCATGGATCATGAATGCTATAACAGCGAGTTTTTTTCAAAACGTCGAAAATTTCATGCATGCAAATTTTTTTAGGTGATTGCGAGTGAAAAAAAAAGAGAACTTTTATTTCCTATCATGCACTATTCTCTGTAATCAAAATTGCTCGATGGCCGAAAAAACCGACGACCAAGTACATCCTTAAACACTTGAAGCGACCAATATCTTTGAATACCTTTGAATGCCTCGATTTTATCTCGCACTCCTTCACCCCATCGTAGTACCATATTAGCCGTATGCTAAACGGAACTCATCAACTCTTCCAAGATCTTTCGGCAAATGTTACATTATAATGCACCAAAAGGGTTGTACAAATATTTGGCGGCGAAAATCGAAAGCAATGATAACGTGACGACAAGAACGTCGGTAGATGACAGCCGGAACATAAGAGATCCCGCCAAATTCGAAGTTGTCGAAATTTTAAAGGCTTTCTAGATGGCAATAAATGGTGCCGAAATTCAGAAAATTTTCAGCGGCAGATCCGCACGTTGATATGCAGCCGGAGGCTTTCACAAAGGACAATCATTGTATCACAACACCACTAGCGCATCGTTAAGTGAACGAGAAATGAAAGCGTGACTTCAGCTAGAACTGTCTCAAGGCCGCTAAAGACGCATTCATGGACATACGGCTATCCTGGAGATTCAGTTTTAGAATCCCTTCAGCCAAATCTCGGTGCTGTATGCAACAAAAAGTATGCTGCAGGCCAATATAACTTTAATTTCAACATAGTCCTTCCGATAATCAGTTCAAGCATAGAAATGAGACGACAACTTTGAAGTCATGAGCTCATGACGTTAACAACCGTCTTTTCCCTCCCCGATAAGTCTACATAATTAAAAAATGTCATTAAGAACTCACCAGCAACGCTCCCCGAAACGGCATGGCATACCAGCAGCCCAGTAGTCACATAGTGCAGTCTTGTAGAGCTCATGTTGCGAGGACGACTCGGCTTCCTTTGCTGCGACTGCAAGAAAATTTATTCTTTCAATTTTAAACGTTTGCTGAAAACATGCTCAACATTTTTGTTTAGGCAGCTGAACTACATGTGTTGACAAAGAAAACGAAAGTACGGCTAAAACACAGCTATCTCTTTGCACGCATCTGTTTAAAAGATCACCTGAGTAAGGAGAGGCATAATGTGATGTGCAACCGATGGCTCAATGCATGCAGGCGTATAGCGACCCGTCAATTCTAGCTGCTCATCTCCTTCAAACGAGACTCTACTTTTCAACAATCGACCTCTGCTCTTGGCCCTGAAAACGACCACTGGTAAACAAGAAAATCGACTACATTTTAAGGTGAAATGCATTAGCGCACTCTCTCATAAACTGTCCAAGATCAGTTCACTTTTTATTGAAATGACCGTTCAAGCGCAATATCGCAAGACAGCACCAATCCAAAAGAACACAACATCAATGAATCCTCCTTACTAGAGTGGGAACCATTTCAGCTGAAACCCGATAGAAAACAACTTCCTCTCCCAACAGAAAAAAATAAAATTTTCTAGCATCGCATCAGCAGGGATAAATTTGAAAAATCGACTCGATAGGTTAGTTTACAGGTGTGAGCTTATTACCTTCAGCCTGCAATTAAAACTTTTACAATGTTCGAAGTTTTTCTAAACGTGTTCGATGAAAAAAAAAAGCACAACAGGAAAGTGCGTGAAGGGCCTGATATCATCAGGCATCAATAGGTATTCAGTTTCGTATAGCTATCCGCGGCTCATACTCCCTTTAAAAAAAAAGAAGGCAAAACGAGATATGTGGAAGGCAGCAATGCCAGTGCGCAACAAATACTCGCAAGAAAAACTGAGTAACACAAAAAAACTTGAGATTTGCTGTGGTTAAACGTGGATGGCGAAGTTCGCCAGATCCCCAACCACCTTTCGAACGAATTCGACCAAAATCCAAGCAACATTTACGCACTAAAGACCATAAATTAACCTTTTTCACCTGCTTCGGAAAGACACCAGCATAGGGGCCCAACTATTCGTTGCTCTTCGGGCATGTGAGTGAAAAACGAGGAGACGATGGATTCGAAGCAAATACTACGGCTGAACACTTCGATCCAGCAGAGACGAACACTGCGATGATTTGATGCATATGAAGCTAACCTTTGAAGTAAAATTTAGTAAAAGCAGAAGTTCTTACTCGGAAATTCTCTTGAATTTTGCAATGCTATTGCAAGGAAAAAAAACTACTTCAGGTGAGCGCCGAACGTCAGAACTTCAACTGATCGACAAACGGCGAAAGCCATAAAACGATGTAAACATAAGCCATGAAGTCAATTGTGGAATGTAATTCATAAACGACTTCTTCAATCATTTCTCTGAAAGAAAAAGCGATGGGAAAATAAGAAGGAATACTCACACTGTTGACTTATTCTGAGGATGTGAACATTTCCGGTTGTCCAAACTGAAAAATCCCATTATGAAAGGATATGCGATCGAGGAAGATTGTAAATATACTAGTAGGGAGTCTGAAAACAAAACAATTGTGCTTTCCCATACATATGATGACAAGAACAAAACAAAGTGTGCTCTGATGTTGATCCATGTAGAGTATATCTATCACGCAAAATATAAAAACAGATGGCACTATGATTACAGAAACGTGTGTCATCGGTATGTCCGAATGTAAGAAAACACAACATTTAAAAAAGTGCCCTCCAGGGACGTTGAAGCACGATAATAGGTAAGATCGTTTTCAAAATATAGCTTTAAACGCATCAAAACATGTTCTTCGAGTAACCTTCACACTTCAGTAGCCTATACCTCGATAGTAAATGATAAGAACCTGCCGCTAAGGCATGATGCTACACGACCCGCTGCCTGTTTTGATGCCTCGCATCAAACATCCTGCTTCGAAATCTCGTAACCGGAAGAATGTAAAACATCCCTATCAATCCAAATATTCTAAACTTTTAGCCCTCCCTCTCGCAACAACAACAAACCTGCGCCTCCGATCATCTCCCCATCCACTACAACCAAACAATAGTGAGCTCTAGAATCTTGCCATCTGCTCAACACGCGTATATACCGCCAAATCCCACATAGCCGGCCAAATTTCAAATAGCCCGCCAAATAGTGCAATGGGAATAGTGCAATGATCACAATGCACACCTCTTTGCAGATATTTATGTGTTGATCATTCACTCTAAGTTGAATTCCTTGCTCACTGCCACGACAATGCATCAATCCTTTCCGTTACCTTTTCGGTGTGTTCTCATGTACATTTGCATCGATGAACCGATACCTTTTTATGCATATTAACAACGAAGAATTTAGTTGATGCATGATAACAGAAGGTGGTTAATGCTCATCTGAGCAGGAAAAGAGAAGAAAGGCGGCTTGCGACAGTGGTGCTAACCAATCGAAATTTCATTCGGACCGTGAACCGAAGGTAACTGGCATTTTTTCACCTTCAATGGGACAGCAATGAAAGTAGATGAACGCTTAAACAACCTGTCAAAAATGCATTCAATTGCAACTTTTAAATGACATCAACGTTCCTCAGAAAGTATCCTTCAATGAAAAAAGAGCAATGTTTCGGTTTTCAGCCGAAATTCTACTGAAAGTTATTTGTTAAAACGATATCCTGGAATTCTGTTTGATCAGTGCAATGACACTTTTTCGTCATTTACTCATTAGCTTTTCATTCACATTAATAAAGAGCAATTTTGATCTTGTCTGAGTGTACGATTTCTTCCGGATATCATACTTCCTCCTTTTTCATCAAATTGGAAAAAAACTATGCATTCAAATTTTATACAAAGAGAGAAAACAAATGTGGAGATGCTCCTATGAAAAAATAACTACAATAGAGATGAATATCACGAATATTGCAACTGAAAATTAATTTCATGTTACTCGTAATCATCTTTCAAGCCTTTCTTCGTGTAGTACCCTTAAAAACTATTTGTTAAAAAACGCTAAGTTCTCGACGGTTGGGCACTTGTTTTCACGCTGAAGGAAGTTTTTAGTTATTTTTGTCTCTAAATGTTGATACCCCTTGGAAGTATCAGGTAGGAGTTTCAGAAACCTTGGAGAGGTGATAAAAAAATGTGCGATTGCGCCGTCTGATTTTTACTGGTTTTAACGGAACCAGCCGCTCGCATAAATCCCCAAAAAGAATTCGTTTTTTTTTTATTTTTTTTTTCAGTTCGGTTGGCTATAACATGTGAGCCGGACGATATAAGGAATTATATGAAAATGGGGAGGGGGGAGTCATACAAAAGCAGCAAACTTACTCTCCAATAATCATCTGCAAGTAGCAAGTTTCCAAGTGCAACTTCATTCGTGTGAGAGAATTGAAATTGCCGAACGAATTGCCAATGAACACAAATGTGCATATCGAATGTAATGAGATTAATTAACTATATCATCATGCTCACTGTTAAAGGTAACATTAGGCGTGATCTCTTTACTCTCCACATTTCCATCCAACCGGTTTGCTGTATACCTCGCCACGCCTCGAAGGGATATCCGTCTAAAGTAAGGAGCTCCAGTGAGCGCATATGCAAACAATGTTTTCTCTTGCTATGATATTTGCGCAGACAGCGTAGATCCAACATGTGTAACACGTGTAGCAAATATAGACTCATTTATAAGTTGAGTTTCCAGTTGATAAAGGCATAATATTTATCGAAGTGTGGGTCTTTTCTTTCAATAGCATAGAAGGTTTCCACTAGTGAACGGCGGATGCCATTCGAGGTAGTAGTACGCCACATATAAAACAGATATGACTGGAAGCGTTAGATCGACAGCCTTCTAATTTGAAATGGTCTATCAGCGAAACTGTGTAGGTCTCCGCGCCATATTTTACATCAACTTTCAGCTTGCACACCAACTACCTAAGGTTATAGCATGTAAATACATCTATACTGTAGTTTTTCTGAAATCCTCGTAAAATGCCCGTAATCCTTTTGAGCACTTTTATTATAAAAGATTGTTAAACGATTGCAATCAGTACAGCTTTTTTTCTTTGTTTTGTTACATGGGCAAGCAATGAAGACCATGATGATTATGTACACTACGATTGGGTGCCGATCTAGCATGCAACCGTTATTCTACCCTAGGCGGTGACTGGTATCATCGATGCGCTATGGCAGTGATGTGCATATCTGTCTGTGCTGGTGATACGCGATGTGACCCGAACCGAAGAGAACCTACGAAAATAAAC
>QEWY01003941.1:0-18236 GCA_006503575.1 Baylisascaris schroederi
GGGAAATCTTTTAGGTATTGAAATTTCATTTGTTTGAGGTACAATCAAAGAACGAATGTATGATAATTTATTTTTATAGTGCGAGGTAATAGTGGACAAGAACACAGGGAAGCCACGTGGTTTTGCCTTCGTAACGTTCGACGACTATGATGCGGTGGACAAGTGTGTGCTGATCAAGAGTCATATGATCAACAATGCCCGATGCGATGTGAAGAAAGCACTCAGCAAGGAGGAGATGAACAGGGTAAATATTCTTTTCTAGTCTAAAAGTTTACTCGATTCTCTTAATTTGTTGCGTTCTCGGTCCATTGAACGTCCGAAACGAGATGAATTCTTGCCGTGAACCGTTCTAAGATTCCAGAGTATCCAGGTTTTCCACAAGTTTCGGAATTCTGTCAGTTAGTGTATAATACGCTACGGCAACTGGGTCGGTCGGTCGTGGAGATACAACTATAGCTTCCCCAAAAAATGTTGTAAATTTTTTGGAATGACGAGATTCTCCTAAGAAGATGTTCGTTAATCAATCGTCAGAGACACCACGCATCATTTGACTAAGAATGTCGAGGCTTTTGGAGTCGTGAAAAGCCCCATCGCCTTCCAGTGACCTTTTTTTTTGAAGAAGCCTACCCGGTCTTGAATGGCTTATGTAGAAAAGATGGTACGGCAAAATATGAGGATCAAGGAAAATCCCAGAATTGGTTATGTTTGTTCTAGAACTTGATTTTAGAAGCCAAAATTTTTCCTGCAGAAGTTCGAAGGAGGGCAGTCATTTGCACCGGAGGGGAACCAGAACTTTTGAGAATTCCACAGCGTATTCGATGCTTCCTCTCAAATTCCTGCGTATACACACCTCCTTTTTGCTACATGATTCAAGCCTTTCAGTTCCCGTTCACGCACGCAAGTAGAAGATTCATATCACAGCCATGGTGCTGCTTTCAGGCGCAACAGCAAGAGCGAGAGCGGGTGGATCGTGGAGCGAGATCAAGAGGACCAATGGATGGACGTGGCGGTGGTGGTGGTTGGAGTGCCCCAGGAGGTGATCGCGGTGGTTATGGAAGTCAGTCTTGGGCATCTACTGGAGCAGGCGGCTATGGCGGCGGACAAGGTGGTGGATATTCGAGTTCCGCTGGCGGCACTCGCGCTCCCTATTATGGTCAGTATCCGATAGTATGTGTTGATGAAGCATGCTTGTTATTCGCTTACGTTGACTGACTTGAAAAGCTTTACTCAAATAGAAATGGGCATAAAGGGGTCTATTTGGAATCCTTTATGTTAGATATTATGATGATCTACAAATCAATATTTGATCTATTTCACTTACATCTCCATACTTCTTTTAATGTCATTTTTCTTCTGCCTTATGCTTGGTTAAGTATTTTTGGGGCGAATCCTATAGATCGCAGCATCACATCTCTTAATACCCATAGATATCTATAAGGTAGTACAAGGTAAGGGTACCAAGGTAAAAGAGTTCACTAACACAAATGTTCTTTCGCTCTTCTTAATTGAGCTTTATCACAGCGCCTATTTCATTTTATGTTCAAAAAAAAAACCGTTATTCGTTTAGTGGAAACGTATGTTCATGGTGTCGGTAGTGAAAAGCCAAACATCCTTTGTTACCTGTTGCTCGAAATTATTGATATCTAGAAGTTCTACCGCATAGAGTGGTTTGTGGTTTTCAGGTGGTGGTAGTTATGGTGGAGCATATGGCGGAGGTTACGATACCGGTAATCAAGTTGGCGCAAGTACGTTTTTATTGAATTTTATAGCTCCACGAAGATTAAGACGGTTCTTATAGCCAGACTACTTGAAGATGAATTGTCCTTCAGGTTACTGGATTGGAACTCTTCGATTTATTTAGCTGCCGATTTTGGTTGACAAAAGAGATTGCTTTGACTCATGTAAGAAGAAAGTTCCTGAATATAGACTCTCACTTTCTATGATTTATTGACATGTTTCTAAATGGCAACTCAAGTGAGAACCGATGCTATTTGCAAATGCATTTAAGTCGAGACTTAGTATGTGCTTGAATCGTCGCTATACAGCAGCGCCAAATGTTTTGATGCGTATAAGAAAATGAATTTCCATGAGGGATGTTCCTATAGAAAATTTTGTTTTGCAGGAGGAGGTGGCTGGGGTGGAGAGAGCGGTGGCGGTTGGAGCAATCCACAGGCACAAGGCGGATGGGGCACCCAGGAAACTGGCTCTGGTAGGTGAAATGAATCTTTCCATTGAATCTATCTTACAGACTTTGGAAAATTCTTATTGAGACAGTCGTGGAAAAAAGAAAGCTTTTTTAGGTGTTCAGGTTACTTGCCAATATACGTTTTCATAGTTGCAAGTTGCAAGTTTCTGAAGCTATGTCAATCCCTCCCCATCGAGGTCTGTGAGCAAAATTATGAACTATTAGAAAAATTTCAGACTCATCGCGCAGAGAATTTTTAATTTGCAGAACTCATATCGTCCTTTAGACCAATAAATTTCCATCTCTTTGCAGTTTCTTCGGAATTCTGAGATGAGTGAGGTGAATCTATTATTTCCTTTTATGACTGCGAAGAGGTTTTTTTCGTATTCTTCAGTGGTCTGTCGTTTACCATTACTTGCCATGCTGCAATATCCCAGTCCTGCTTATGACCAAACTATTTGGGGATGTTGTTTGGGATTTGGAGATGAGGATGTTGTTCGGCGGTCGATCTCTTTTATGGATCATGTGATGATGTGGGAAAATCCAAAGCGGGTCATATTTGTGTTGGATTCTTCTATTGCTTTCTAACCGACTGTTGGATGGAAGCAAAAGCATCGGTCGTGTAAAATGTTTGAGAGTAATAACATAGATATTTCTTATCAGGTGGTGGATGGGGCCAAGGCGGTCACTCATCGCAGTCGTGGGGAGGTTCCGCTGGTCAAAGTAGAGGGGATGGCCGAGGATATTAGAAGGACTGTCGTTCCTGCAGGGACGAATGTTGCTTAACACAATTCGAGCACCCATTACGAAGAACATGGGAGCTATTCGGATCTCTTATGTTGTATGCATTGTTGTTGTATGCAGTGTTCTTTATGTTTTCTTGCTGTGCTTCCGTATAGCGTTGAACCGTTTCCACTATATTCGATTCAGGCACTACTACTATTTGATGTTTGGAAGTATGGCTGTCATGTTTTTCCTCATTCGTCCTTTAATATCCTAGCCCCGTTTAGCCTGATGAAGAGACAGTTTCCTTCAACCACATCAAGCTTTCCTATTCTTTTCGCCAAAGTGAATTCGCATGCCATCGTTTCTCCCGTATCACTTACCTTTTTTTCATTTTATTGCTCGATGCATAGTGATGACGGACGTCTGATGGGTGTAAAGGACAACTTATGGGTAGGCACATATGCTTTTTCTTTTCCGCCAATTAAAACTCCTTCGTAAAGAATTGGTTTAGGGCACACAAAAACCTCCACGAATCTCGGCGTATGGGGTCAAAGTCTTCACTTCCTCTTTCGAAGGAAACAATGAGAGGAAGGTAAGCTTTTCCATTCTGCTGCACGATCTATTGATGGTCGGAAGTGCTGATGGAAGAGGGCGCCCCTCCTCCTAGCTTCTTTCCTCCTACCTATCCTCCCTGTCGCTGTGCCTCCCTCAAGACGATGAAGAGTAGACGGGGGGGGAGGGTTGGATATGAGAGGGGTTGTTCCGTATAGAACATCCGCGTTATCCTGTTGTCTTGATGTTTGTTGTTCTGGAATTGTTATGTATCGGTCGTATTACCCATTGAACAGCCACAGCTTACTCGTTTAAAATAAATTATGAACGTTCCCTCATTGTTGTTCTGCATCCATATATATAACAAAATAACCTCATTGTTTCATGTCATTAGAAGACTGAGGAAGGATAGCAGAAGTACATATAGCTTAGTTAGGACGTCGATGAGAGCCATCAGGTTTTTTGGTCGTCGCGGATAAAACCTTACTCTCGTGCGTGCGTTCTGTGCGCAGAATTATTTAGCGGGATGGTGGACGAGTCATCAGTATCCTTAGTGGGTAGGATCCGCCAGCTGCGGAATGGTGGGGGTTGTTTGGCTTCTCGGAGGGGGGAAAGAGGGGTATTATCGGCATTTAGTTTAGAGCTCCGGTGTAGCCTGTGAAAACAATAGAAATTAATTNGGACTTGTTATTGGCGCATTCTCGATTCACTGAAGTGTTTTACGTGGTACTGATAGTAATAATGAAATGACATCGTTCCGTCGCTAAGCAGTCATAGCCTCACAGACTGCTAATGTATTGGTACGTTTGTTGTTGCTGGTGAATGAGCGTTATAAAACATCTGCATGTATATTCCAGTAATTAATGTTGTACAGGGCATGTTTCTTTGGAAAATATTTCCGAAGAAGAAAAGATAAGATGATCTGAATTTATATCTAGTTAAGCCGCTAGTTAGATACCCGTTGATACCTATTATGATTTCATTTTTCCACAAGTCCTATATGTGCCTATTTTTTATAATAGTCAAGTTTTTGCTTTGAAGTGGGATAAATGCGATGCAGAAGAGGATTAAGGATGCAGGAATTCCCTTATGCTTTTCCATATCTTTAGGTGAGCGTCGTAAAAGTTGAAAAAGCGCTTCTATTTGAAGCTGAAGAATAGAAGTCAAAATTTTGTACTTTCAAGAACGTTTGACTAAGGATTCTTTTTGTGGATTTTGTTTCGAATTTCTGGTATTTGTTCTCTTATAATCGAAATGTTTTTGATCCTTTCACTCCCAGTTTTCCCTATTCGGAATATTTAAAGCAGTAATAGGTCCTTCATTTATAACGTATGTCGCCGAACACTGAATCTTTTTTTCTGAATATGTGTAGAAACTTTTGTAAGCATTTTCAAAACAGACCATAGTTTATATGACGGTTGCTTTTATCCTTGCTGTCTTACTAAAAGATACACTGAATAAGCTTTATGCAAATTGATTATTGGAAAGCAAGGTCCATTGTTATATGGGAATGGTTAGACTTGGTCTCCGATATACCCTATATGAGGGCATTTTTAGAAAGACGCCCGTGTAGGTCGGCCGACGAGCACAGAAAATAGGAGAGCCGTCCGCAGCATCGAGGATCTGGTAACGCCGGTCAATGTTCCTGTGCCGAAATTCGACAATCAAGACGACGGTCTGGTAAGCATTGATCACGTTAAGCTATGCAGAATGCTTTTACGTCACTTTGCGAAATATCTGTAATTATTATTTTTGTTGGAATGGCCGGGTAAGTTGTTGCCCAAAAGGTAGAAATGCTCTGGTCATATTTCTAGTGCATAGGTACTCGCCCTTTCCCTGATTCGCAATCCATACAATATTGGACATATTTTTTTGGTAATCTGAAATATATATGCAACTTTTATTTCAATCTCTTGACCAAAAGGGTTGTCAGGTTTTCGCGAAAGGAGCACTAGTAAGTTGATAGTTCAGAAAATTTGTTTCTTCATTGCTCGCGAGTTTACGGTCGTAGACTTCAGCAAAACGATATGAAGCTCCTCAAACATTTTCTTTCCAAGAATTTTCTTGCTGCAATCATCAGATTTCCAGATGCTGGAAAAATTTTGCATAAAAAAATGCAGAAATGAACTGAAAATTTATGTTTTTAATTGCTGAACACATTTGGTTCCAATAGTTAAACGAAACTTTTACAAAGTAAAGCGATGAACGAAGCAAAGTGAAAATTTTTTGAGACAGTGATCTAGCTGAACCGTGGCAACTCACTCAGGGAAGTAAAATGTAGTCTACGCGACTCTTAATTATAAGTGAAACTTGAAGCACTTACCTTCAGTTTTTGCTGACAGCCCTACCTTTAAAACTTTTCCGATCCTGGAGAAAAGACTCTCGCCTATATGTGGGCAATACATGAAGAACGAGCATACTCTGTACATTATAATATTGCGGATATCATCCTTTCGGTGCAATTTTTATCTCTTTTTCTAATGGCTTTGCGCACCACTCGAGTGATGCTTCGCGCTACCTATAACTTTACCCGTTCTTTTTTATTGTTTCTCAACCTTTGCGCGGATCTGCCTGAGGTCTTTTCAGGTGATTGCTTCTGCATTTGGATGCTTGGATCTATTGAGGGTTGTTTTTGTATCATATAGGGCAGTTTTTATTTATTTACCAGTGCAACAATGTGTCAGCCTTTGTACCTGCATTTCCAGCTGCTTCAAAAAAAGGTTGTGAATGATGCTTTCTAGGGTGGTATCGTGGACCCGGTCGATTCGATCAGTATTTCAATGGTACTCAACGAATTCAGCAGACGTCCACTCATTCGTCAATTAGCTGAAGAAAATGGGATGAATGCAAAATTGTTTATGACGGCATTTAGGTTTGTTGTTTACTTTTTATGTTTTTTAGCGACAACGAATTTTTAGCGGATTTGTCTAAGAAGTATTAGCCGAAACATTGTTTCTGTCTTCGTTCTTTGCATGTGGTTCATTTCTGGAGAGTTTTCCTTTTTATTTAATTTTTGAGGAGGGGAGAGAGAGTTGGAAGATGTTTAATTCTAGGTAGCAGTGGTTCTCGGAAAAACTGAATGCCTTGCGATTTGGTTTCTTATTAATAAAGGGTGTGGTTGAGGACGAAGAGAAGGATGCCTCATCACTATCCGTAGCAAGTCATGTCCTGTTTCAACAGCATTTTCACACCTGTATTATGAGGGATACCCAATCGCTTTTCTTTATTTGCAGTTCAGTATGTGCATAAGTATATATTTTTCTTTTTATAGGAGTTTTCGCACGTATTGTTTAACAGCGAAACCACTGGATCCAGCAATAGCGGTAACGTTGAGCGACATTGTCAAACAGGGTTAGCACCTTTCTTTTAATTGAAAGTTTTGATGAAGTTCCGTTTTTAATTGAATTTCTTATCGAAGAATTTTCTAGTCTTTCAGTCTGAGTGTGATTCTTGTAATTCGTTAATAAGTTTTCTGTTGAAGAAATGAAGATTTATTTGGAAATAAAATAAGATAGTAGAAGGTAAATGAACTGAGATACGTATATCGGAACCGGAAACTGAAACCAAAGTGATGCGACCGTAGATTCAAGATTTTGGAACCGGAAAGGTCGTGAAAAAATATTTGGGACAGTAGAAGTGAAATAAAATATCGGTGACAAGTGAAACTAAATCAGATGAAATAAAAGAGTATAAAACCTTTCTGCGTTGAACGTTTAAAAAGAATATATTGTTTTGCAAAATTCTCAAAAATTTTGGTAATGGTGACATTTTTAACTTTGTAGTGATTCACACAACAGCCATATTTTCCGAGAAATTCAATTCTCAACTCGTTATACATTGATCTATTGTAGTATAGCATAGTACCTACATGGGAGATGGGGGTGGTGGAGGAGGGGTAAAGGTAAAGCAATGTTTTGAATGATTCAGTCTACTTTTTTGTTTTTAACTCATTCCTTTTTTATTTTCAGGTCAAGATGTAGACAGTTTGTTCGTCTATTTTTTGAGCCACGCGAGGAAAGTTTACCCCCATTTGGAGAGCATCGAGGATCTGAGGATGATATCGGACTTGACGCAACCGCACAATTGGTATCCAGAGGCGAGAACCATTCACAGGAGGATAATTTTTCATGCAGGTTTCTTTATTTTAATGTTTTTCATTTTGGTTAGGTGTGATCGAGAAAATGCGAGAAAGTAAGGTCTACTGAAAGAAAAAATCGAGGCTTATGATAAGGAATTAATAGATGCGCTCTTTCAACGTACATCTCCAACCTTCATTGTTTCTTTTATGTTTTCCCTCTTTTTTTTGTTAAAATGTGAATGGAACGTGATTTGTCCATTTAGGTAAAGTTCTCTATCTGTTATTTTGCGACATTTTAGTTCAGAAATTCACGTCAAAAAGTATGAGTTAGTGGGGTTGTAAGACGATTTCTTGATTCTGATTTATGAATTGCCTAGCGTGGTTTTGCAAAGCGTTTACTTATTTGTCTTTATTAAGACACTTTTGATTTCTTTATAATCCGGCAATCGACAAGAGTATTGTTAGACTCGCTTAACATAAAATAAAGGTGTCCCGCATTTTGGCTATGCTTTATTTCTATACTGCATCGCTGTTTACTAGGTTTTGAGTTTCACTCTTCAACCGAGGTCATTAGGTGCCTATTACTTATTATTCGCGCGACTTCACTGAGTTATAGGGGCACAGTGGAAAGTTGCGACATGTAAATATTTTTTTGATTATCTATGCTGCGGGCCACAAATGGTTTTTAATTTCTCTGCTTGTTGCATAATCATAGTCGTCTATGTATCCGGCTTCTTCATTGGACTGAAATTTATTTGAGTTGAAAGCGAATGGGGGTCAATTGTGCCTCTTTTTAAGTTTATTTTATTTTATTTTTAAATTTGGTAATTTTCAAACCTAGGTTTCTACTAAATTTCGAAGTAAATGTTAGTGTTATGAAGATTTTCATTCAAATTTCTCGTTGGTGCGTTATGTTAAGAGAAACTTAGTCATGCTTGGATGGTAGTGATTGTTTGACCACCTCTAAAGGTATGGCTTGCAGATAGGTGTAGGTTTGAGGCGTTCCACTAATTGGACGAATGTTTTCCGTCCAGAGTACTGCAGACACTTTCACTGGCCATTGTTTTTGTTTTCTATCCCCTCAGTTTAAGTGTTTGCATATTGCATCGTTTGTGTTGAGCATATAAGGCTAATATTTAAATCAGAACAGCTGGAATATGACGATATATATACATGACCATGTATGCGAGCACCTTTTTCTAACACATTTAAATTCCAGACTAGTTGTTGGGGGCGTGATGTGCGTCGGCGCACTAGAATTGAAGGGAGCTGAGGAGCTAAGAATAATTGCCAGTAAGAGTTTCAGCAGTTGTTAAGCGATAGAGGATTGTTCGAACCGAAAGTTCATTTGCAGCTAATTTCTTCATAGTCATCAAATAGTAGTGGTCGTTAAATTTTTTATGTAATGTTCACTTCGTCGGTCAGTTTTTGCAAAATTTATAAACATATACTTGGGTTTTTACTAGCTTCAGTTTTTCTTAATTGGCAGCTATGAGAACAGCAACCAAGTGATCTTTATTTAGGTAGTTTGTTTTTGAGTCAACTGAAAGGTCGAGAAATATGACAATAAGGGGGAGTTGAACCGCATAATTTCAGCTAAAATATTTAAAAGGTGGTGTATTTATATGGTTGTGTTTTTGAAATATACAGTTTCGTCCACTTGGTAAATCTTCTAAAGAGAGATTTTGTTGTTGAAAGCGGTGTTTACAGGTCCGACGAATAGTGGCAAAACATACGAAGCACTGAAACGGTTTCGTGAAGCGAAGAGTGGCGTTTATTGCGGACCATTGAAACTCCTTGCCAGCGAAGTCTTCTTTAGGACCAACGAACAAGGTTTCAGTTTTTTCATTAATTTTATATTTCCTGCAAGATTTTGACGTGAACACAAGCGGAATTGCGATGTCTTTAGCTTTCGAAGGAACTGTTAGTGATCTGGTGACTACTCAGGTAAGGTATGTAGATAAGCCTTATGACTCCATTTGTACTTGATAGCATATTCACGTTTTCATTTACTTATAGTTATAGCACCTAACAATCATAGTTATAGCAGTTATAACTTGGTGGCATTTATAGATGGATGTTTCAGGGGTGAAATGTGATATGGTAACGGGAGAGGAGAGGCGCTATGCGATTGACAATCGTCACCCATCGGCCCACCTCTCTTCGACGGTTGAGATGTTATCAACGCAAATGCATGTTGACGTGGCGATTATCGATGAGATTCAGATGCTACGCGATGAGCAACGAGGATGGGCATGGACGAGGGCATTGCTTGGAGTTGCAGCTGATGAGGTATTTTGCTCGAACGTTTGGTAAAATACCTGCCTGATTTATTATATATAGCAATATTTTTGAGGCCAAAAATACAGGTGAGTAGTTGGTGAGTAGAACAGATGTAGGCTTCCACGGGGAAACACGAAAATTCTGCAGTGATAGTCTCATGAGTAGTACAGGTGTAGGCCTGAAGTGGGCAGTAAAAATTTTCATGTTTTTAGTGATACGATCGGCTATTGCTATCACAAAGGGTACCCTGTGCTAATAAATGTTTGTTAAAAGCGGGACCGTTCAAACAACATTTCCATTGGGTTGAACACTGATATAGCAGCGTAGTTTAGAGGACTTTTCATATTGCTATCACAAAGGGTACCCTGTGCTAATAAATGTTTGTTAAAAGCGGGACCGTTCAAACAACATTTCCATTGGGTTGAACACTGATATAGCAGCGTAGTTTAGAGGACTTTTCATCATCTTTTTTATTTAATGCTATTTAGATGATAAACTGATAAGCTGATAACAATGATATAAAACTTTTTCTCGTCGACGGAATTAGAAGATTATTTTTTTTAATATCATTCGAAGAATGTTGCAAGTAGTTGGCTTTAATGAGCCATTCGAGAGCTTATCAGGAAGCTAAGATTTTTGACTGTCCATCGTCGACTGTTTGAACTGGCTTGAGGCTCCTTCTTATCTTCGAGATTTAACCCTTCTGTCTGATGTAAATGAAGAGTGGTCGGCGAGGTTCGCAAATAGTCGTAGTGGAAGAACAGGCTCATGTTAGCTTAAGGATCCCTATCTACACCATGGCTTATTGCACTTCAAGGCAGAATATAAATGCATAATTTCGGTTGTGACGTTGTATATGTTGAAGGTTCATCTCTGTGGAGAGCCATCAGCAATAAATATTGTGCGCGAGCTATTGAATCCGATTGGAGAGCACGTTGAAGTGCACGAATATAAGAGGAAAACTTCTCTATCACTCGCACCACATGCCCTTGGAACACTTGATAATATACAGGTATATGCATATGTGTTTATTTTCGCTATTTTTTCGCGTTCGTTTTGTCACCTTATCCTTATTGCTTTATGAAAAGTCATTAATTTGTTTCATATATTTGGTATAATGAAAAGGAAAACATCAAAGTTATGAACCCTCCTTTTTTGCTTCTCACGATTTATCACCTGTTGATGCATAAAGAATTATTTCAGGGAAGATGGTGAGATGTAATGGTGATGAAAAGTTGTACCTTTGGGTATCGCTTATAACTAGGCTTCGTGTTTATTTTGTAGGGTTGACTGGGATGTTTTTTATCTAAATTTCAGGGGAACCTTTACTTTCTCACCTAATGTAAAATAACTTTAAGTCAATTGAGCTTGGTTATTGTGCTCTGAAGAAGTTATTGAAGTGACAATTGATGTGTGCCAAAATAGAGTGTGAATATTTGACTTGTGGATGAGACTTCCTAATCATGTAGATGTGATACGAAATGCAAAGTCTTGGAAATGTTGGTGAAAAATAAGTTGAAAGGCGATGCGAATGTGCGAAGATTTTAATAGAACTTTTGAGTCACAGTGCCTTAATATGGAAGTATCGCTTTCAGGATGGTGACTGCATAGTTTGTTTCTCGCGTCGAGCCATATTCAGCGTAACAAAGCAACTAGAGAAGATTGGCGTCAAACCGGCGGTCATTTATGGCGATTTACCACCAGGAACCAAGCTTTCACAAGCGGGCAAGTTTAATGACCCGAATGACGCAACGAATGTACTCGTCGCGACAGATGCTATCGGCATGGGACTCAATTTAAATATCCGCAGGTAAACAGCTTTCACCTGGCTTAATTCTCTCATTTATCCTATCACGGAAGTAGAATCACGTCATCGAATTAGTATTACTATGTGCCGGGGATTTAGCAATGCCTTAATATCTGGTATCGAAGATTTTTGAAGATACCAAAGGTCAAGTAGGGTCGATGCTAGTTTGTTATTGTTCATTGCGCTTCAAGTCATGCCATTTGAAGTTGTGCTATTTTCGAGTATTGATACTCTTTTTATTCAGGATAATATTTTATTCATTGATAAAACCACCAAACGGTGAATTAATACCGAACTATGCGGCACTGCAAATCGCCGGACGAGCAGGACGTTTTGGAACTGTATACGAGGAAGGCAAGGTAACAAGCTTAGTTTTGTTTTTATGATATTTCTTCGGTGCTTGGGATTGCCTCTTTGTTGGTACCATTATTGAAATTTGTTACTGATTTTGCAAAGTGTACAAAAAAGGTATGGGATAAGCGAGAGGAATATTTTCAAAATTGAGAAAGAATTGCACTGTTGAGGATATGAAGAGACAGTCAGTGTCGCTCAGTTGCTAGTCTCCAATATAAGTTAGCATTCATGGACGAGATTTGAAGAGTGCTGAATACCTCTCGGTCACCTGTTAGCCATTTTTAAAATTCAAGCGACTAATATTTGATTGGTTTTTTACGTCGTTTTGTAGAATTGCATGGTAGCGACGTTGCGTGAATACGTTTGTTTTTGTGTCTCTCTGCTCTTTCAGTAGTTTCAACTCGCAAATCGCTTAAGCTAGAGTTGTGAAATTTAATGGCTGTAATATATGCGATAGATGTCTTTTCATACTTTAGTTCACGATTACCTGTAAAATTTCAACCGGAGTAATGAATGTTAAAAAGTGTCAAAGAATTTGTCCCCATTTTATTTATCCTGTCCCGAAGTAAGATTTTGCCCCAATCCGATACAAAAGGGCTAATAATTTGTGGAAAATTTGTATGTGCAGTGGGTCAAATAAAACAGGAGAGCCGTATTCAATACATTTTATTTTTTGTTGACCGCTTATAAAACTGTTTGTTCCGTGAATAGAGTGTATAAGCGCTGTCCATATCTTATTGCAAACTTCAGGTGATGACTGTGCGTGAGGAGGATATGGGTATACTGAAAGAAATACTCTCGCAACCGGTCTCACCGATTGAGTGTGTGGGCATCGCACCAACTTTTGAACAGGTATCTTACTACTTCGCGCTGCATAATTTTATTTCATACTGTGGAATGTAGGTCTTTGAATTGTTTTTGATACAAATTTATATATGGAGGTTTTAGTGTCGTTTTATGCGCTTTTTACCAATGATAGACTTGTGGTAGGCTTGTGATAAGTAGTGTAGAATGGAATTTTAGCAGAATATGTAGCTAGATTATTCTTTTCACAGAATATTTTGTGTAGGGGGCGCTGCTTTAACCGAATATATTTTAGTTCCCAAAAGATTTGGAGAAAGTGCGGCCCATCACTATTAGTTCTAACGTAAATCGAATGCTGCTCTGTTATATATATATATATATATATATATATATATATACATGTTCATTTCAGTTGGAGACGTTCTCGTTTCATCTGCCGAATGCATCGTTTATAAATTTGTTGGATATCTTCGTATCGGTGTGTTCGATCACGGATCGCTTCTTCATCTGCACTGTGAATCAAATGAAGAATCTCGCCGAGCTCATCGACTACATTCCGCTACCTCTAAAGGTATGGAACACCTATCGCCTTCGGTTTTTGTCTTTAGCTTAGTTATGATTGTAGATCTTTGCTGATTGCTAATCTGATTATGTTAATGCGTAGATTCGGTAATCCTGGCATAATCAATGAACTTTGGATAATAAATCAATGACTTTTATTAATTCGATGTCGAATGATGAGAGCACTTTCAACTGATTGCTTCAAAACATGTGTAGTAGTATTAACCCAAAAATGGATGACGAAATGTGGTGTCCTTTCCAGAATTTAAGTGGGACATTCGTACATTCAGTTTAGCAAAAAGTTTTTCGCTTCATCAACTTCAACATTGTTTCTTAGATTTGTTCGTTATTTGGAAAAATGCTGTTATAAAAAATGAGTTGAACGTAAAATAGAACCGGTGGGATGCGACATCGACTAGCAAAACGGCCTGTATCTGAAAATTGCTATTCGTAGTAGAATGTTTCTTCGTGAAGGCTTTGAAAGCAAAATTGTGGGTGTGCTTTTTTATAAATGTAAAGGCACAATCGAAGAGTAATCGGCTCACTTGAAAGGCATTGTTTAGTTCATTCACGCTATAAAGTCGGCAATGTGGAAAGCGGTTTCTGCGTATATGCAGACGATGAAGTTTCCGTTGCAGATGCCAGAATTTCATGTATCCCAATAAATGTTTTAAATTTTTTTTTCTGTCTAGTTTTAATTTTCCAGGTTTTCTTCTGGGCAGGCTTTAACGTTCGATTGGTTATGTGGTGTAGTTGGATGGCCAATATCGCCTCCTGAAAAGTTGATTGATCTCGTTCGACTCGAACAAGTCTACGGCATTGTGGACGTGTATTTATGGCTCAGTTTACGTTTCCCGGTATTATTTTAAGATTTAAATTTTTTTTTTTTTGAATAACACTTTGAAAATATTTATGGGGTGAAAGCTGTTGCAGATTTAGACATGCTGATTTAATGTGCAGGGCGCTTTTTATTTTATAGTATGTATATATGTTTGGTGTGGTTTTTGTTTATTTATTTGTTGTTCTTGATTTATTTATTTTGCATGTTTGTTTTTTACTTGTTTACTTTATTTCTGTTGATTTATTCTGTTTATTTTGCATATTCTACTTATTTCTTTTACTTTTTTGTTTATTTATTCCGCTTATTTTATTTGTTTAGTTGTTGTTCAATGTCCGGTGCAGAAAAAGCATATATAAATGCGCATGCATTTTTGTTTTGTTTTTTATTAGCTGTTTTTGATCCTCTCTACCTTCTGCATGCTCCTTTTTGAGTGGCATTTTCAAAGACTATTCGAGCTACAGTCTTCACTTAAAAGAATTCCAGATCTCTCGGGATTGTTTACAGGAGGAGTAGCGAAGTGGAAACGATAATGATAACGATGGTTCATACAGTCAAGTTTTCTGTCGATAGACAGGGAGAGGCTTTAGATTCCCAATGGACGTGGGGTAAACAACTTTGCGCCTTCATCTTCCTTCATAAACGATAGTTTTAAACGAGATGCGAGCAGTTATCCCTTCAATGAGTCGTTGTTGTGTTTCAACACTCTTCTTGATAGGAGATGGTTTTTTTTTTTTTGCTGATTGTTTCACCCGTCGATTGTTTTTTGACATTACTTTTTTCAGGATATGTTTCCTGACGAAACTGAAGTGCGGGCATTGGAACGGCAATTGGACTCGGTGATCGAAGATGGTGTGACGCGAATTATCGAATTGCTTGGAGTCGACAATGCGAAGGAGACCAGTGAGGCAAAGAAGTTAATGGAGAAGATGAAAACAGAGAAGGAAAAAGCAGATTTCGAGGATTCACTTGAGGTTTTCTTTTGAAAGAAATTTTTTTTTTTAGCAATGGCTTATAGAAAGGTGAAGAGGAAGCTGTGCTTGCTTAACGAAAGAATTGCAATCTCAGAAAATTTTAGAATGTTGCAAGAAGTGGAGAATAGGAAGAATCAAATACAGGAATATCTGCAACACCTATTGGAGTTTGAAAACCACAATTGGTTGTCGTAAAAAGTCAACCTTTTATTTTAGAATTTCTTATGGGTTTTTAGTTTTGAACAATGAATTCTTATAATTAGAAACTTTGTTTTTTATGGTGATGGGCACGGCACTGTTATGTTATGCTTTGAGCTGGTGGAATATGAGGTGGATGATTATATTAGAGGTGATTCGGAGCTAAGCAGAAGAGATGTGATGCCCTTGTACGTAATTCTCATATTCCTGTGTACATTTTAAAGATTGATGATGTACTGAATGAATTTCTCGACAATAAAATATTTTTCGTTTCAGGATACGACCGCAAAAGTTGAGGTGACCGAAGCGGAAAAGCAACCTTTGAAGTTACCGGAGAAGCGAAAAGGTAATTTTTTCGAGGTGCACTTATGAGATTATATTCTTATATGTTAACTCATTAAGGGCTTCGCAGTCTCATGTTTTATGGGCAAAAGATGCTTAAAGAAAGGAAGGATCATAAACGCAGTCTATGGCATATCTGACGTTCTTGGACGGGGAGAAGAGGTGGGCAAAACGTTCGTGAATTCATACCGTCTGGGCATGTTTTTTATTCTTTATCTATTGACTTTTCGCATCCACGGGAATTTCATTTCAATGGAGCGTCCGGGAATTCGACAGTTGTATATTCAACTGGGAAAATATGACAAGTAATCGTTTTGATGAATTAGGTTGGCTTTGAAGCGTTTGCATATTCTAGTAAACTTGAAATTCCGAGGTTAAGTTGTAATGAAATCTATTCTCAATTCAGATGCAGCTTAAACAACTTGACTGCTTCATCTTCGTTCTGTTTCCCGATCACTGAACATATAAATAATATGGGTGTTTTGAAATGGTTTATTGCTACTTGAATTGGAAGCGAAAAGTATTTTATGATGGCTAAAATTAATGCGATATCCAATGTGAAGTAAAATTGACAGATGTTTGATTTGAAGGTAAACGAAAAAGTATAACCGATGTGGTGATGGCACGTGGAGTGATAACGGCAAAAGAACTCGAAGAATTACGAGCAGAATTGCGACGTGAAGAAGCGGAAAAGTTACGAAAGAAGAAATAACTCTTTGAATGTTTTTTAAAAATTTGACCAGATAAGTAAATTATTCATAAATAAATAAGAATAAATTCTTAGAAATTTTGCTGACAACTTTACTTTAGTGATATATGATGGAGTTGCATATACGCATTGAAATTAGGGGTGAGATCAGTGGGAAAAGTGGAGTTTCATAAAACGGGAAATGCGATTTAGCATAAGTGTCGGAGCCTTTACTATTGAATTTGGAGCAGTTGAGGATTTTATAAGGACCACTTATGTTGTTTGTCATAGTTTATGAATTATCTCTGTTTAAATGCAGCAGCTGCGTGTGATTATAAACTATTGTTGAAGGTAGTTCAAGTAAGTGCCACAAATTCTGTTGTTGTTTTTATTTATGTTTATGAAAGTGATTATTAAATTTAAGCGTTTATAGATTGTATTGTTTTTGTTGTTTATCAATGACGGGTATATTCATTGGCTGATTTTAGTGATATTTGTGGATGTTGCTCTGTGTGCTTTTAGGAAGATAGTGCTTTGTTTGTTATCTTCAAGGATTTATCCTTGAATTTTTATTGTTATATGGCTTCGATATCATGTAGTGTTAACTTTTTTAAGGGAAAAGTTTTAAAAAGTTAGAGATTGTCGTTTTAAAGAAACTCAATTGGCCTAATTAAAGGTGATTTAATGAACGATTCAGTGGAAATTACCGAATTTTCGGTTAACTCATGAACTCAAACTTGATAACTCATAAAGGTGAAGAAAGTATTAACGATAATTACGGGTGGGTGGATGTCAGCAATTTTAAAGTTTATACCAGATGATCATTTTCATATACCATTTGAGTTGATCTGTCAAAGAGATGCCGTATCTAAAATTGCGAAATAAGATATCAGATGCTTTGTGATTTGTTGATTGAATGGAATAACATGGAAACATATGTTGTGTTAGCTCTTCCAGGTGGCACCTCTTCACTTCTTTAATCAGCTTCGTGTCTGATAAGCTCCGTTGAGCTCCATGGTCTAATAAGCTCCGGAGGGCTATGTATCCAATAAGTAGTTCCATTTTTTGAATCACTTCAAAACAGTGATCCCAAACTGGGTTTAAAAGGGTTAGTTGTTTAAAAGGGTTACTTCCAAGAAAATGAAGGGAGGGGGGTGGGGGGTGCCAAAGAGGCTGCCAGGATGTGAACCTTCCGATGAAGCCTTATTAACCAACCAGTTTCATAAATTACGAACAAATAATAAATAAACACAATGCTTTCATATGTATTTACGATCATCTATTTGTACATATGATCGAATATTATATACCTTTTGATAATTCCAATTTTTCTATGACACTCCTCCGTGATGAATAGCGTTAACACTTCTCACCTATGAGGTTTCTTTGTTTCATCGTTGTATATCTGTATGCACCCATCCCAAATTAACGTATAACATTGAAGATTCTATATATTTAGGCGACGTTACATGAAACATACATAAGTCAGCCAAATTCTTCGGGTGATTTCTTTTGTGGGGCAATGTATGACTTGTGATTAAGAAATCAAAGTTGGGGGCAGCAAAATCGTGAAATGCTACATTGCTGCAACGTCCTGCTTATTAGTTTTTCTCCGCAGTCGGGAGGGGGAGGGGGAAGAGGATTTACCCTGGGGTTTCCCGATAGTTAAGAGGAGGGAGTGGGGGCTCGTCTCCGCACTGAGAAGGGATCAGTGCAATCGGCAAGGGTGGTGGGATATAAAGCTATGTGTAAGCCAAGGGGGTTGCTAACTTTAATTTTTTTCGAGTGGATAAAACAGTTCAGTCATAGTCGCTTTTTCCACGCTTATGAAACCGCCAGCTTCCAA
>QEWY01003949.1:0-21410 GCA_006503575.1 Baylisascaris schroederi
AGTAGTTCGCAATGACCACGCAACGGGCTGAAATAGCGTAACTCTTACATGGGAAATATTGGGAAATATTCTACTGGGAAATATTCTACTCGAACGTTTTACAGCCGTGATTTCATATAGCACAACTGCATTATAAATTGTAGCCTAAATAGCTAGCATCTCCACGCGTCATTATGAACATTTAGGTAGGGTGAGATCGCATTAAAAGGAACTATTTTATGACAGATTGCTTGTTCAGCGACAAATGGAAGTTCTTGTTCAGTTATCTACTAAAATTAAATTCACAGAAGAGTTCTGCCAAATAAAAAAGTAGCAAATACTATTCAGCAAGAATCTATCGACGATATTACCGTTGTGCGCCACATGTGACTACCCCACCCACGGTCTGCTCAGTCGTAGTTCACCTGACAAGTAACCAGTGACAACAATTCACCTAACCTTTTCATTTTCAAATCTACGTGCTTTTCTCACTGTTGCAACAGTTGCCCACATGGATATGCCTCAAAATGACACCTATCTCTTCTTACCGTTTGTCGATAAGCATTCTGTAATACACCTAATTTGGAAGCATTTGTTGTATGGGGAGGTGGGGAGGAGAGGGAACGGAAATCTGAGCATTCAGTTCCATTTGATATTTCGTTGTTGACTCAAAACGTGCTCTTTTAAAGTGGGAAGAAAAGAGATCACCGTGATCGTTTGTTGAGGTCCCCAGCTGCGTTGCGCCTTCTTTGCGTTGGTGGTATTGTCACTGCGTGTTCCTCACCTAGACACCATCGTCACTCATCGTCACTATTACTCCGTTCGTGTTACGGTTTTTATTCACACCGCCTCCACATTACATAAGACCACACAAGACGACATAGCACTGTGTCGGGGAGTGGATATCGGCTGCTGTCAAATCAATCGGATGTTCACCAAGGCCATTGCAGCACTAAGAAAGAAGGATATTTGGGGCTGTTGTTGATGCACAAGGAAAATGCAAAATGACGGCTCTAGCGGAGCAACTCGAGAATTACCCGTTCTATCACCGATTCATTTCAGGAGAAGAATTGCTGTATCTACTACAGAAGAATTTTGCAGGTCGCTTTGCATTCTACTAAGGCATTTTCGATAACGCTATTCGTTGAGATTAGGAAAATCAACGGGCATTCCCGGATATATTGACTTTTAAGCGCCTGTAAGTAGGCTGCCCCATCGTGCCCATCACCACAATTACTCCCCTTTCGTTTGTCTGCTGAGTTGGTAATCTGTCGCCATCATAGCCTCTCTTATTCAGGCATTTTGCTGTGCCGTATTCTACTCGTACACTTCCAGAATAAGGCTCACATGGCAGCATTTCGTTTCCACGTTTCGCTCACTCTTCATTTGCATTCGTCGGCGAGGCCGTTTGCCCTGCGAAAGTTTCCGGTTTTGTAAATAACTTCACGTGCAAATTATTGAGGATAGTATGAGTTCACTGCGTATTTGTCGACGCGCGATGAGTCAGGTTCCATGAGGTGAATTATATTTGTAATGAGCAAAAAGTTGAATAATGCACCCAAACGGAATCTTTTAGAAAAGATTACGAATATTTAGCATCAATGGCTAATAGCGTGATTCATTAGACGAGATTGCCTTTACTTAATAGACGATGAAGCAGAAGTGAAGCTGACACATGTGAGATGCGCTCCACCAACTTGGTTATTGCCGTAAGAAAATTCGCACTTTTTGCCGCATCGAGATTGGGCATAGTGAAAGTAAAATTACACAAAAAAGGAAACAAGCTATGCTGCAAATCATATTAAACGACGCACTTTAGGTAGGCGAATTCTTAATTCGAATAGCGTTGAGAAAGCGGCGGAACCCATCTCTCGTTTTATCCATTCGCACACAACGGGAAAACATCGATGAATCGGTAGGCTAATTTATAATAATCATTGAATGCTTAAAATGTGGCGAATATTGAGCATGGAAGCTATATTAGCGAAAGATGCGCGTGTTTACGGTACTCCCTTACTAAGAGTCACAACCAAAGCGCCATTATGGATAGAACAAGTCAAGAAGGCCTCAACCAAAAACATCGTTGTTAGAAATGGCGCGACCATCAACTTCATAGCAATGATTCCGGCTCCTTTAAACCTACTAGTTCTTGCGTTAAAGCTAGGAGGATTCCGGGAATAAGGGATCTTCCAAGATGCGGTGCCTACGAAAACGGTCTAGGCTACTGGGAAAGTCTTCTCTGTTTTCTTGGTTGCTGAAAAATAATAAAAGTTAATCTCGCATTGAAGGAAGCATATGTTTGTGCGCTTGAAAACCCCTAACAAAACTATATAGGAGGTGGTGCAAACGACACTGCAAAAAGATGCAATAAATTTATTAGTAAAAGTAATTGCAGCTATTGCACAGTGCACATATTAGAAGAAAGAAACTGCTCCAGATGAGGATTACAACAAGGCTGCTCACACTATAACTACATCACGTGATTATGCCCTCCAAATAGAACAGCAAGCAAAGGAAATGAACTGGGCACTTCGGTTCGATTTGCTACACTACTCTAACCTCAAGCAGATGTCGCTTCGAGCGCAGTTCAAGAGGCAGAATACTTCCGAACAGTATTCCAGAGAATCCTTTGACAGTCTTAAAACAAACTTCCGATTGAAACTTAACTTCGGGCACCAGATAGGCTTCAGATCAAAAACACGAGGCGATTGCTCAAAATTAAGTCGAAAGGATTCTGGAAGCCACTTTAGTGATGCACCGTTTCTTTTCTTCAATGAGTCGCATTTTGCTCAGCTGACAGATAACAACAACGGGTAGTGATGCTGCGCCAATGGATATGATCTCACTGCATCCCACTCACTTAATAGAAAGCTAGATGAAACAAACAAGAAGTTTTCAATTTAGATAAGACACATAATGATCCATCATCGGCGAGGCGAGGATGGTATAGAACGATGGCTAATTCATGAGGAACGGTTATGTGCAACATTGAGCGACCTCATTGACTGTTATATTGCGCACGCAGAACCCCTCAACCCTGAGGTTTGCATCAACCTCTTCTGATTGTTTGTGACTCTTCATTCTACTAATAGTCGCTTTCCCTATGAAGTCGTCTGCGATTACTTTATCTCTTTTCGATATTTTATTCATTACTGTATATGGTGGTCCAACAGTCAAACGATGAGGCCATAAAGAAAATAAGGAAATTAAAGTCGCCCAGCTGGCACAACAAAGAAAGATCAGATGGCGTGAAGACTATATGGTCTCCGATCAAGGCAGAAGAAAGAAACTATAAGTCCCAGATAACTTGTACCAACATCGACGATTATTACTAAACTCGTGGTAAGTCTTAAATGCGACAATGATTCTGCAATTACAGAGAAGTTCGTTGGTGCGTGGACTTTTGGCAGTCTTGCATCACTCACGAAAATTTGCCTACTTTACTAATAAATTCAAGGGGATCATTTTACGCATGTCAGAATGATTGAGGGAGGACTGTAACCTATGATACATCCGATATCACTTGATGGCCAGAAAATTAAAGTATGTGACAGGTGAAAGACGTGTGCTAGCAGGTACATTCTGACCTAGTAACAAGAAATGAATTTGGCCAGCACGAGAAACGGCCGTGGCAGAGTCGCCCTCCAGTTTGTGAAGTTTTAAGTCTGCGATTGCAACGAACTTACTAGTGGAGAAGGAAGCGTGTATAATAATGGAAGAATTTACAATACAAAGACAGTTGAACGTGGTAACAAAGCTGATATCAGAAATAAGTGTGCCTACCTGGAAGGTGAATATCAAATCGCAGACATTGTTGCGCAAAGTGAAATTTGAAACACGCTGATAAATAGCAGCGGTGACATAGAAGGTTGCCAGTTTGTGGCGATGCAATATAGGATTTGTTCTTTGACTTATTTAGCAATGTGTGCTATAGATGATTTGAGAACAGCTTCTGAGTCTTCACAGGAAACTGCATGTTTAAATTAACTGCACAAAAAACTTTGTACTTTTATTTATGTCAAGGTTTACGATAACCATCGGAAAAATTAGGCTGCATAGTGATTGGTGATAATTTTTCTAACCCTTAAAGATGCAGACGCTTGCAAAGATGAGTTTCAAGTCCTGAAATATGATCATCCAAAAATATGTTTTAACTCACTACAAAGTCACCATTATCACCTTTGCATTAGGCTTGCGAATTGGTGTGGTGAGGAAATCATGCTCGCGTGGCGAGAATGCGGCATAATTATGCTTAGATAAAGCCGGTGTAGACTGATGAATTAGTACGAAATTTGGCACCGAAGGACGCGTAGTCTGCACTCACTGCCTTTAACTGTGACGTATATGCACACTCTACTCACCGTGCCATGGCTGTAAGTCAGTCTTTCCTTCTCGCGTCTCCTCTTCCCATGCCTTCTCCTCCCTCTTTCATTACCCTCTAACAAAAAACCTGATGATATATCCTTTATTATATCAGACCTGTTGCATCTTTTCTTTTTTTGCAATGCGCCTTACCCATTAACTGAAGTTCTCGTAATGCCATCACTAACGGTGGAAAAAGCATGCAAACGGCGCATGGCAGCAAAAATGCTGTGGTATTATGACTCCTTCGAACATTGACGGCAGCGAAAGAGAGTGTGCGGCTTCCTGGAACTATAACAGTGGAGACCTGGCGTGTGAGAAGTGAAGGCATGCTTAACGACTCGCAGGTCTTGAAGGCTTCACGAATGCACATCATCTTTGAGTGGAATTCGTGGTTAGACGAAGAGGACGTTCTATCGAGGTGAGGAGCTTTTCAGAATGGGGCGACCACACACTGCAACCTAAGCGCAATTCTTTTGATTTGTTTGGGCTTCGATGGAAAGTTCTGCTGGTTGTAAAGCAGAATTTTCCTGTCAATATAAGGCATATAATGCATCTTCTTAATTTATCTTCTTAATCTTGCCTGTTATCAAAAGTGGTCGAGTTCATGTGTAATGAGAGTGGTTCAATTGCAGGTCAAAACGTCGGTCCTGCTACGCGGTATTAGGAAGCAGTCATGGGAGCTCGACAACGATTGCGTCACAGTTGAAACAGCTATTCGACATGTACCGCGCGCCGTAATTTCAGAAGGGTGGATTCTCATCGATGGAACCTGGAGAGCCGTCTCAATTAAAGCGGTCTGTCAAATTCGCCAGAAAAATTTATGATCAGCCACACAGTTACTACCGAAAGCAAATTTCGCCGGCTCATGCAGTCTGGGTGCAAAAGATAAAGTGTGAGATTCTATGAAAAGAGTAGGCTAATTTTAAATCAACGTAATGAAGGAGAGAAGCAGCGACAATGTTGAAGGTATCGAGAACTTCTCTGTCAGACACTTTGTGCAGGTGATGAAAGTAGGAACATCTCGGACTAGTGCGGAAACCTATTGGTTGCTTTTTCTTTTACATCCCTTCACACCTTCGATCTGTCGCCCAAAGCAACAGTGATTGGGCTTCCTATGCCCTCGTATCAAACAGCGCAAGTCTACGCTGACGAAGAATATCAGTTCTAGTTTTGATTCCGGAAAGGCGAAATGAAATATCTAATGTTACTGAGTCGTCTACAAATTGTGACAAATTATCCATTGCAGCTAAATAGATCTTGCGACGAAGCAAAAAAGAGGACAGAAGAGCGTAAAAAAATGCTTGTTCCCACCCCATGTAATGCCCGCTATGAACGACAACGATCGTTAATAAGAAAATTAGTGAGTTAGAGTGCTGCTCTGTGTAGTTATGTATGAGATTGGGTATACTGTGGAATTAAATTATTAGAAATAATGGACCATATGAGAAAATAAAATATAAAACATTAAACTCGAATGCGTAATGAAAAATTTTGGAGATATCAGTAGAAGAATGCAATTAACGCGATAAATACTCATCACCTTCCCTATACTTGATCTATGTGTTTTTCACAAGACCTTTATTCGTTTAACTTTCTCTTCGTCTTCGACACTGCCAATGTAGACCTGCAAACACAAAAGCTGGCTAACTGCTTCCGTTCCATGAATTGAAGCGTTATATGATCGCCAAGAACAAGTGGTTGGTGCTTGAGGACCGAAAGCGGCACTATTTCGAAATCTTAATAAAATTGTGTAATATGCACTTTGGAATCGAACGTTTGCAACTGCATCAATACAAAATGATTTCCGAATTTCATAGGTCCCCTTTTCCATATTACCATTGGAGCAGATTTCTCTCCATTGAACAATATGTGAAATTCTACAGATTCGTTCTTGCATCTTCCACTGCACATCAGCAAGTTGTAATGCGAAAGGATCCCTTCATAAACGCTGAACACTGAAATGCGCTCTTCTTTTCATATTGTGCAATGTGTGTGTGTCCACGATGAGGGGCTAAAAACAATTCCAACTCAGATAGAAACACCGTTGTCGATCAGCGAAATGGATGAGACTCGTGAACAAATAAAGGCGGTTGCAAACGAAGCACGGACTCTGAGTAACTTCGACCACACAAATATCATTAAAATCTAAGGGGTTGCACTACTCAAGGAACCGGTACTATTCGTCAGCGACACAGTTAGACTTCGTGATCTCATTCAACTTTGCTTATGACTGATCTTAAAACGTACAAAACTTCTTAATAGCCTTCGCATGCGAGAGTTTCCAAATGCATGCCCGAACTTTCATTGAACATTTGCATACGACAGTTCTCTAAACACGAAATGCGCTTTCGCATCCGCAAGGTGCCCGAACCCTCACCCGAACTTCGCATACGACGGCTCTGAAAACATGCGAAGATGCTGCTAAACTTTAGCATGTGAGGGTCTACAAACAATTTGCTGAGCCTTCGCGTGTAACAATTCTTCATACATGCATAAAGCATAGATTTATTCGACATTCAGAAAGCAAGACTTTGTATACGCATGATATGCTGTCAAATCGAAAAATCTCCATGTCCTTGATTGCAGCGACAAGACAGCTAAAACGAACGAGCAGTTTTACAACATTCAACAGAGGGTCTCGCCTGGAAGAAACACTACGCCTATATTTGCCAGAGAAAAGTGCTTTCCATTTTCACAGGTACCTCTCCACTGAGGTTTCAGCCTGCTATTGACTATGAGAAAACATTAAGAACTCTGCAATCCTTATAGCTGGTCGCAGATCGACCCAATGAATACGGTAGGGGCCCAAGGAAAATTTCAGGACTAGAGAGTGCTGCTTTCAGATGGCCAATGCACCCACCTTGTACACGATATTGCGCAGGCGAAGAGGCACCATCTCGGACGTGGAGAAGGTCGATAGCATGTGTCTTGCATGTGCAAGAGCGGTCGAATATATTCGCTCGAGGAAATGCATTCATCGCTGTATCGGAGCCAGAAACGTCCTCTACACTGACGATAAGCTCGCTCGTCACCACTTGTGCTTTAATCAGTGCCGTTACGCATCTACCTGTCTATGTATGCATGTGCGCACATTACGAGAGCTGGACCCTTCTCATTGCACCCGAAGGAATTGCTTGAAAACTGAACGGAATGATGATTGTTAGGCAGCATCCACAAGTTGACGGGGGCTCTCTCCGGACGATAATTCGAGTCTGGACTACGCCCTCGAAATTTCAGAGCTGCAAATTTCTGCACTGCTTGTTTTAAACGCAGAATACATAGGCATAGATCGATCCCCACCAAAAAAATCCTACTATTTTAGGCTCAGGGATATAGCATTCTTTTCTACCACTGGTTCTGTGGCACATAATTACGTTCCAGCCGTTGTATATCCACAAACGATTGCGGAAGTGCGTGTACCTATAAAACAACATGCTTGGCGGTATTTGCTGAACGTTGCTTTATACAGATATTTTATGTTATATGGTTAGCTGACAACTTCGAATATAAAATAATGAATTCCTCAGGCAAAACTATGCGAATTTTGACTTGGCCCGGACCGATGATGTTTACGTTCTCAAGAAAAGCAACGTGTACCACTCAGGTGGATGGCACCCGAAAGTCTAGCTGCTTGCACATTTTCCACCAAGTCGGACGTTTTCTCATTCGGTATATTTCTGTTCGAGGTTTTCACCGAAGGAAAAGAGCCATACAAAGGACTATCAAGCGTTCAGGTTAAGAGAATGGTAAATGTCGAGTCGTTCTAACATATTCTTAAAAGTTATTATTTGCACAGGAAGGCAGCAAGTAAGCAAGAAGCGGCCTCCACACAGCGATGAAAGAAAGCATTGGTTGCAACGAGTCCCAAATGAAGGCAGTTAGAATTTTCTCATATTATATGAGTGAAGTATTAACGGTCCACTCAAGTAAGACCTGTGTAACTGATATCGCGTATATAGCGCCTCCAACAGTACATCGGCAGAGTCGGTATCAACTCGAAAAAGGGTGCCATTCTAAGGTCATCAAATCACTGATTTCGCAATAAATGCTTTCTACTACCCACTGGCGATATGCATGCGGCACTGTCGATGCTTCAGTACATATTATATTCGCTGAAGTGCAGCTAGTGTAGTACAGGATCGCGCATTTTCCATCCAGACTCATGTAAGCATGAAGAGTGCGATATCCATCAACCCTAAGCTTGTCACTTTCGCTTTTCAATTAAAGATGAAACATCTTTTTTTCCGATTCGATGATGGATTTGCTAATCCAAGATCGGGGATGCCCACGCGGTGATACATCGCGGCGGAACGTTTCAGGGATATATTTCGATGTGAATAGGATTGCCTCGTGAATTTTGTGTCGATCTATTGCCATGCCTGATGTAGCTGATATGCAGTGCTGTAACGCCCTACTGCAGGTCTCCGTCACCATCACTATGCGTGCATTTCTACTGTTCAGTCAGATTAGTCTTTCTTGTCTGCGAATTCAAATGATCAGATTGTCTCCTTAAATTGACTTTGCGCATTCGTCAACAGCTGCACAGTTGGAACCCATAGACCACATATTGGATGGTTTACTTAATACTGATGAGCACCCACGCCATGTCTTATCCTTTTGCACATCACATAATACCAACACGCTCATGGCAACAACCAACAATAATTCGAAGCAGAGACAGTGAACGCCTAAGCGATCTTGCTATGGGACTATGGGAAAGAAACAGGAGAAATTTAATCAGCCAACTACAACAAGCCAGGCTGCTAGGAATAGGGGGGCCGTTTGCATGGATGTCTTTCATTGTTCATGTAGATTTTGCTCTTCTTGCTTATTCTTCTCCACAAACCAGTTCGATATTCAGTGCGTTGCGAGGAGCCGGCGGCTAATGTTCGCCTAATGTCCGCGTTAGCAGCCGTCACCAGGGCATCTTTACTTGCCGTCACACTTGACCTCGTTCAAATCGATATGTCAACAACTCCTCAAGGGACCAGCTCGTTAGCCATTTAAAATCATCAAAAATTCGTTTCATTTACCTACATGGCTCTATTGTTGATATTGTCGTTCAGTCCATGTGATTCGGCCATATACGAATAACGAGATGTAACCCAACTCAGCAGGCATTGCCTCATCTAACTTGCAAACTCTTAACATTACAAAAGCAATCCTGCATGGGTTTCGGAAATTTATGAGCTTCTTTTTCTGGTTTCCGGTTTCAGATCACAGGCAGCCAAATTCGGTTAATAAAAGAGCTTTAGGATCCAAGTTTTAGTGTAATTGATAATTCATTTTCCAACAAAACTTCGCATGAATAAACGAGCTTAACTCGCTCTTGATGCATATATACTTCTCCGATCCGGAACTCCTACCATGCCCAAAAGCATCCCGGATTGGAAATATATAAACGCATCGAGTACACGTGTAGGTGCATAAAGTACACAAATGAAGGCATCGAGTAAGCACATGTGTTTATAATGCTTTTACATGTGTACGCAAAAAGTGCACGTGTAAAAACATTATAAACGCAACTATTCAGCTATTCATGAAGACTCTATGCCGAAGTAAGCCGACGTATAGAGGGGTTATAGCCGCCATCGCTTGCACCATTGTCACTCAACACCAGCATGCACAAGTGAGCTAGAGCCAAATGTTCATTCTTCCTGTGGGGAAACTGCAGAAGTTGTCATGCGTGGCAAAAAGACCAACAAGAAAACTCTGTGCTTGACGAGTGGATGAAGTTGCAAAAATTGAAGTCAGGTCGGCGACCGAATAAACGTTTTCCGTTTTCTTAGCTGAAATTTTTTTTTCACGACCCTCTATCCATTACGGATGTATTCTTCATTCTTTCCTGCTAAAAATATGTTTTTCCATTCCCTTCCCATAGGTTTTTTCCACCGTTTCTTTTTGCTTACTAATAATTTGTCGCGGTTAGGCAGCACCTCTAGCAATCTACTGCAGAATCTCTAGCGATTACGGCAGATTCTCTATTGCCGCGGTTATGGGAGAATTTCCCATCTCCGCCTTCAAGACTTCTGTATTGCATTTGCAGGTGACCTGCGCATCAAGAATGGAAGGACCGAGAATATGTCCTGACAAGATATTTGCGGTGATGCAAAAATGTTGGGAGCAGAATCCAAAGGAGCGGTGCACAGTGAAGGAAGTAAGCACTTTTTGCTTTGTTTCTTTAAACGCTAGAAATGACGATATGTTTGATCGAAATCCGGCCAGCTGCTATCAGTTACGCATGAGTGAATGCAGTACAACTGATACAGGACAACGAGTGGTGAAGAACGATCGGCTAATTAAACAGACAAGTAAAGCCTTGTCAGAGGTTTTCAGCTAAGTTCGACTAAGTAATGCAGTGATATTTCATATTCTTACTGCGCTATAGTGATCGTTTATGCGGCTAATCTGTCCTGCCACAGTTTCTTTTCATCAATGCCGATTTTCCGGAATGAAAGCGATCGCCTGCGAAAGGAGAAGAGACGTGAAGAAAAAGCGAGCGGAAGGGATGAACTTGATGCGAAGAACGCAGTACTGGATGAATGTTGATCTTTTTATCGATCACTCGTAAACTGCCATCGAATTGCGTTAACCTAATGCCCCTTACATGTTACTTCACGCGAAAGTTCAGTTGCACACCCTTTGTAATTGCGCAGCATGCCAACTGAACCATGCACGTGCAAATGCGGTCATCCGAACACATAGAGCAGTTAAGTGAATGGTGTGCACGTTCTTGGGCTCATCCTCATTGAGTTTGAAGTGGAACTAACAAAGATCGTTCGTTTGGAGTCGAAAGTGAGGCCGCTGCAGGTCTCAGTTCAGAAGGACGTAACGTATTATAGCTTGGTTCCAAAGGTTGCACGTACAAAGTCGTTCAGCGAATTGCCCCTTCCATATAAAATGTTGAGAGTATGCGACATGAGGCCACGATATTCGCTATATCATCATTGCAACCTGTGCCATCCGCTGTCATTTCCTTTCCCATTGTTGCTGCTCGTATTGCTTTCGCTTTTTTAACGATGATCTATAGTGCGAATGAAAATAGCTTCCACTTGCTACTGCTTTACTTTCTTTTATTATGCCCCTATCATGAATGTAGTAGAGGCCTTTTGTTGGCTATCGTATTATGCTGTCTTCTTTGCTCTCTGTTCATAAAGTACTTTCGACATTGTAGGTATCGATTTGGTAATATTGTAATGTGGGATGATATTGCTGAATCGAAGATGTGGTATCACCATTAAAGGCATCAACGATGTCGCGAATTTCGAATGCAAGCCACAATTGCGTGTGATTTTGCATGGCGATGCAAACGATGTTGTCGTCCTCTTCTGCTCCCTTCGTTATTCTCTCTCTACCTTACTTCTCAACAGCTGACAGCAACGTAGAAGCTTTGGCGGAAATCATACAATGGCTGACCTAGAAGCTATTGCTCTTATAAAGTAAGACTTATGACCGAATCAATTCTAATGTTGTTGATCGAAGAAGCACCACCTATTATCCTGACATAATAAAAAAATGTCCGATGGACGTTTTATATCACATTCAAACTACCTATTTTCACGCAGGATCAAATGATACTCACTTTTCAATAACAAATGAAAGCCATGTCCACAGACAAATGCCAGCTCATATTTTCCATTTTCCGGGTTACTCTTGTACAACTGAGCTATTCCGGTCACTTTCAATGGCCGCTGTTTAGCCTAGATCACTTCATGCGAACACAAGACACACTGCACAATGAGCGCATAACACCAATAATGAGAATGGAGCTGACATTGGCTGGAGGGGGCACTATACATGTGTACAATTAATGTCTTGTGTTAGAGCCAACACTTTAGTCTGGGTCATACTAGGTGACCATCCTCCGATGACCGATGAAAACCTCATCCACGGGCCAGTGCAAACCTGCTGCGTTCAGCTACCACAACAAAATCCATGAAAAAACGTCTAACGAGCACACGCTCGTTGCCTTAGCGAAAATAAACTTCATCGGGTCAACTGACATGAAAAAACAATAATAATAATTGTCCCTGTCGAACGTTGACGCAAGAACGCTCCTAAAGGCAAGCCTTGTAGGCAGCTCTCATGACCCATCCTGATACTAGGACTCCTATCCGCTCTCAATCGTCGTTCATTTTTGCGCTATCTGCCACCGTCGGCCTTAGTACTGCCTGCCTTAAAAGTGAATAAACACCAATCCCTTATTTGATATCTCATCAGATCTTACAGTTACTTTTACCACTGTCTCGAAAGTCCTACCCAAAGGTTCACAGCGCTCCTTATCACGTTGAAAAGTATGTTTTACGCACTCCCTTCTATTTGCTTCTTCCATTTCGCTTTTTTGCTTATTTTCTTTTTACCGCGAAGATTACGTTTTTCTGCAGCACGAGCCGGTCATTTCCACCTATATGACTCGTTAGAAGCCATTAGCAGTTGTCGTCTCGGCCAAATCTCCAATGTATTTCAAGGACCGTTGAGGCGACCACACGACTATACACGACATTTTCTACGACACCGGCTTTTATGAACCCATTTACAAACAAAACACGAAAACGCTTGACCATGATGAAACAACTCCTCATAACAACATTGCTCCTGCTCCCCTCCTCTCCCCGCTCTGCGCACACGGCCGCCGAAAAACGACGGGCAGACAGTCAGCCATGCGCATTGCAAACGAAATTTCAGATTTCTGGCTCTTTGTCTGCAGAAAATGGGTACCCAAGGGCGTGCTGACAAACGAACGGTGACAGCGCTTTCCTCTCCCTCTATCGAGTGATGTGCAGCTGGCTGTGGGCTTGCTTCGCACTGTTGATTGTTGCGCGGGTATCCTGCAGGCCTTTAGCAGAGTAAAAATGGGCAAATGCTGTCATCCAGATGCGCCAATTTTTCTGTGATATCACATAGGATTTTCTCTGCAGCAGTGAAGCCGTTTTTTGATTTACGGCCATATTGCCCTGCGGACGATTTTTAATGGAGCGACTATTTGTGAACATTATAAAACAGAATATCTCTTTCGCTGTTGTCTTTGGCATGTTATTCTGGTATAAGGTTTTTATGCAGCCAACTAAACATCCTGCATATGGTTTTTTGTTTGTTCAGCACTTTGTTCGACTGGAGATCGTGCTGGCCATGGTAGGAGAGGGACATTCTCCACCCATTAGTTAGCACTGGCACTCTCGGCACTGGCTCAATCGCTTTCCTAAATCGTGCTGCTACATCTCTGTAGATGGGACCATTTTTTAAGGGGGAATGCTTCCTACTGAAATGTGGCTTGGCCACATCCTGACCCCAGAACTTGCCCAACCACACCTTGCTAGCCTTGGATGAATAGTGGGGCCGGGAATGGGGAGATATGCCATGAGTTATGCCTCACGAATGCGCACCGTTTACTTGTTTGGATATGTTCGAACTTGGTTCAGCCAATGCTTCTTATGGACGACTAAGTCGTGGCGGGGTCCACAAGAGGGCTGCAAGCATGACTCGGCGCTATATTTTTCGTTCTGTTGGTTACCATTAATTTGCTGTTCAATTTTATCGTTACATTTCTTTGTTTGTATAATACTTAGAAGAATGTTTCCATGGCGACTTGAGCTATCGTGAACGCCACTTTCCTCGAGTTAAACTCCTATTTGAATTTTTTGGACAATAATGTACAATAAGTACCGTTGAATTTGCTAAAAGTATGATACGGAATATATATGATAAGAAAAAATAAGGTTAAGTGCTGTATGGTACAGTTTTGCGTTGGGAAATGTGTGATTTGCTGCATGTGTAGCTCAGTTCATTCTCTGAAAACTTCGCGTTATAAGCGCGTCCTATAAAATTGGGCTAAATTGGATGGATGTTTGGCACTGCTTGCACCACAAATTATTATAGCTTCTAGCCAAGAATGTGTTAATTACTCGTTACTTTCTTATGAAAAAAAGAATCTGAAAGGTTTTTGCATATTCCTCGCAGTGTGGTTGTATTGATGCATCATTTAAGCGACCTTTTGTCACTTCATACCTTTCTCCTTCCCTCGTTGTCAGTACATATACTTTTGGTGTATTCAACTTGATTGAACAATCCGTGTGTCTCTTTCTCACAATCATCATTGGTGCTGAGCATTAAAAAGAAAGGAAACTCATTTTCAGGTCATTAATGAAAGCGGGAGCAACAGTAGTATGGATGGAGCTGAAAAATGCACTGAGTATAATGGCGAAAAGACACAGATGGAGCGGACAGTGAATGCGGTGATAGCTGGGCATGAAGATATGAAGAGAAGACCTGTTGGACGGGATTTTGAGGATTGAGAAGTCGAGAAGACTGTGGCGGTAAAGAGATCCGAGAAGACGGAACGATGGGGAACCGAAAAAAAGCTCGAGCGAAGGATAGTGCTATAAAATGGCGCAAACTTGCACCGCTTGAAAATCGGACGATAAGCAGTCCAACGACAGGCAGTACGACGAACAGTTTCATATTCATTATAAAGGAGGCAGATGACACCAAAATAAATGTATATATCTCGAATTTGCAATGTCGGACGCATAGACCATCTTGTTCAGAAAAAAGGAAGGTAGTGCTGTCGACAGACCGAGTTTCTGAAATGTTGACGTAGATGCATGACTTCGAAAGGAAGCCTCTTAAGGAAGAACTGTGTTCGCTTAGAAAGACAGGTTGAAATGATATTCATGACGGGGACTTGTAATCGGGAGTGGACTGGTTCCAAACTTTAGAATATTTCCAGTAGTTGGAGATCTGCTCGATTCGGTTGGAGGAATGCTTGTTTGCAAATTCCATTTCTTCCTGAGCTTCTTCTGTCATTCGTTCTTCCATATATACCACCGCCCGAGGCTACTTCATTCCTTTCGGCCTGTTTGGACGACAAAATATAGCCAACTTTAGTGGAAATTAATTCGTAGCCGTTTCCTAGGCGTTTGATTCCCGCAAGTGGAATAAATTCATGACCAATAAGAATGTCTGGAGAACGAATTTCTTGCGGCAGCTTTGATGGCTTCAGGTCGCCAAAGTGTGCTTCAATGTTGTCAGCGACAACTTCTACATTGCTAGTAATTCACTTAATCGTGCTTACTCTGACAGCCTTGCGTGTACCGTTCCGAAGTTGAACGTAAGTAACAGCTCGTTTTGACTGAATAATTTACGGCACACTGTTACCAAAACTGTTTACTCTCAGCTCCTGTGGGGTTGTGCTCAGCCGCAGCCGATTCGCCAACGCGTTGTTCTGTACGACTTTTGACTGTCCGAGTCAAAAACTATTAAAGCATTTGTTCGACAGTTAGCTTTCTGAGAGTTGGAGACTGCTACTTCTTCACGGAACTGCAATTTTTGATTTCCAGCTGCCATATTCGTAGCAATCACTTCAGGTGAAAGGAGCTGATCTTCACCACTCTTCCCTTTTTCCTGCGATTTGCATCTCTCTACGCAAAGAAGTGAGTTGTGATTGGAATTTTGGCGGTAGCAGCAGTGCTGCGTTGCTTTGCAATTTTGTAGTGCATGTCCCCTTTTCAAACATCTTGTGCACAATTGAAGTTTATTTGCTCGCTGGATTCTTTTTTCTGTTGTGCTGCACAAGGGGCAGTTTCGATTCCAATGTGATTCAGCACAGAATACACAAGGCTTTAACGGCTTTCTCTCTTGTTTTTGCTGAGCGAGGAGCAAAGATGTTTTGATTTGCGGCTGTCTCGGTATGCTACGTATTTTCATTTGCTGCGTCTGCTGATAGGATCGTACGTATAACAACTCCGCTGTCATTAAATCCTGAAGTTCTTTTCGTATTATCAGCCGCTGTTCTCGCTCATTTGCAGAAAGTGTGCCGGTGTGATCAAAGGGCTGCATTTTCCATCAACATTGAAATTATTCCCACATCCACTTTTACGTCTTTTCTCTTAGCCTGTCAACAAGTGAAATGACTAATGCCATTTATCTAATCGTCAGACTTTAGCTATAAACATTTCAAACATTTCGATGCGTTCCGAGAAATGAGTGTACCCTACATGAAGTTCCTCCCGTATACACTTCGCATTACATCGAGAGTAATTGTATTTGTTGTTGCAGATTTATGCATCCTTGCATTTGCATATTTTTCGTCGCTTTATTAANGAAGAGAACTACCAATCCCGCTGGAAGGTTAAGCTGCGTAGGTGGTCATATAAAACGAAGCGAACGCAAAGTTGCATACAAGATACATAAATACATGAATCGAAGCTTAGAACCTCAGTAGACCAAAGTGCAAAAGGAGTGAAGATGCAAGAAGTCAACGTGATTCATGAATACGGTTAAATTTTGCTCATTGGATCATTACTGGATCATGAGCTTATCGTGACTGGTAAATAGACAAGAATAAGCAAGGAAATATGCATCCAGGTACAGGATACGAGGTGAGCCAACAGAAACACAAATTCGCAAAGAAAATTTCTCCAGGCGTTGAATTTACAAATCGGCAGACAAGACGCCAGGATCGAGACGTCCGTTATCGTAGTGAGCGTCGTGTTGGGCGTTACTGATGTTGGGCGTAATGGTTAGTGCAATTTTAGTATTATCAGCCGCTGTTCTCGCTCATTTGCCGAAAGCGTGTCGGTGTGATCAAAGGGCTGCATTTTCCATCAGCGTTAAAGTCATTCGCACATTCAATTTTATGTCTTTTGCTTGCTGCGTTTTCTTCCGTCCCTTTCGAAATACTTCCATAGACGGCGCTCTACGATTGATTTACCTTTTCTCAAAGATTCGTTCTCATTTATATGAAGGCACATGCAGGTCTAACCTCAATGGTAATAGTCATAGCCATTGTATTATACGTCGGTAGTGCTTGGATGCACCTCATTTCTTATTAGTCAGGTAATATGCTTCAATAATTGTCAAAGTCCTTCGTGCTTCTGAAGAAATCCCTATTGATACGTTGATGGGTGTTTTTTAATACTTCAAGTCTATCACTTGTCGTATCAGTAGATAAAGCTAAAGAATGTATCAGCAGCAAATACCGACAACAATTTTTCAACAGTGGTGCCCTCGTCCGCTTTCATTGTTCGTTTATCAAAGGAAGTACTCCTAAGCTCTATCAACAGTTACTTGTATTTCCGTTTACTTCGCACTGTAATCGTTTGTTGTATTTTGTTCAACCTTTTCGTTTAAACTTGGCTGACTAAATAAAGGGGTCTAAATTTTCGGATTTTCGCGCCCTTGTGTGAAAAGTATAAGGGCCGCCTCTCAAGCTTATAAATTTCAAAGATAATACCAAAAATTCGATCGCTCAATCTTAGGTTCAATCCGATATGGAATTAAATAAGGGTTGTTTGGAGCTCTTATGTGAATACAAGGAGTTCAATTAACTGAAATCACCCTCAGATTGGAGGTTGCCACACTTATAGTAATGGTGCAATTTCAATCATTAAGATAAGATTTTCCACACAGTGAATCGTTGGCAACAAATGTTTAAGAAGGAAGGGTTTTCAAGTAACAATCAGTATTTTCTGCTTTCATTGTGCAGAACAGCATAAAAATTCAGGATAGCAACCCAGGACTGATGCTACGACGAAACGGTCACTGTACACGAATTGCGGAAACTCAGGTTAACTACAGGGATCCAAAAAATCCGATAAAGGTTTAAATCTAAGCGACAGGAAATGCCAGTCTTAGCCGTTTTCTTCACCACCTCAAGTCAGATATGGTAGTTGAACAAGGCCAAATAGTTTAAAAAAAGAACGCTTCGTCTCCTCAGCTACAGCAACTAACATGTTGTATACCACAGACAGATTCTTAGGAATATCCCTTTTTAAAATATGGTAACGTGCTTCAAACTTCTAGGAATGTTTTGTGGTCTGTGCAACGGTAAGGAAGCGGGACTCTGAAAAAACTGATAAAAACAGCAAAAAAATTGGTTGCAGTCTGAAGTGACCGATAAAACAGTGCAAAAAATTTAAATTGCACGCCCTCAAATTCGGTCACTACGGCGTTCATCAAGATCACTTTTCTATTGCTTTCTTAAGACTTTGTGAAGTATTTTTGTCCTTGAAACGTTCGACAGGTACGCAGTTAGCTTGATGCAGATTGGATCGAGAAATGGATCCTTCTATGGTTTTTGACGAACCAAAGGTTTACAATACGTCTTTTTTTCACATCACACGGGGTTAGCATCTTATCTTTTCAATTAAACTGGTTTCGTCTCTCCCTTTGTAATGATTTCCCTGATAACCAGCACTAGCAATTGNAAGGGAGGTGGGAAGCGTGGAAGGCACTCATCAGGTAGAAAAACTACCAGGTGGGTGATAACCATTGCAGATGACAACAGCGTTGACGCGTTCATTGGGGGTTGAATCCAACAATCTGACTGGAGAACAATCCCGATAAACAATATCTAAGGATTGCAGTCATTTGGCCTCTTGTTTTTATTTCCGTGTGACTATTATAGATGCGATTTTGCATGCATGGAAACACTGTGTTTTGTCGTGTGTCCTGTCAGATCCTACGGGGTTAAACTGAAAAAAAGATTCCCAAATGGGAACAATGCCAGGCTTAATGTGCACATCTCGAATAGCGGGTGATCGCTCGTCACACAACCTTTTTCGTATCCCTTCTTCTTGTATCAATATATGTGTGATCGACAGTCTGACTTTATGTTTCCAATCATTCAAATGGGTGCAGCGTTCGCTTTCTTTCTCCGCATTATTCAGCAACACGATTAGGCGAGTTAGAAGAGCGATTAAGCGTTTTTGCTTTGAAGGAGAAAACTGTCTATCGTCTTGTTAGCCCCGATTTTCCTGTGCTACCTCTGCATATATGCGTTAATATTGTGTCACTTAGGCACTCCTTCGTTCGGATCATCTTCAGCCTTGTTTAGAGCATTCTTATCGTATTGGTTCATCTCATTTCAGATACAATTTTGCTGGACTGACCGACTAGAATTGTTTTTTACGAACTTGTCAGATGCACCTTGCTGATGAATTCGCGCGGCATTTTTCCTGCTGCCCAAGGCCCATCGCCGACTTGTATCGCATGCATTCACTCGTGCACCTTGCTATACGGCCGTATCAGTCCTTTAGATAAGGGCGGTTGGGCATATCCGGTTCAAGCTCAAGTGATATTATGCTAATAAATGGTAAATGAAATGCTATTGTATTTTCATGCAATAATCCACCAAATTTAATAAACGTGGTTGCGGACATATGAGTGCATACATATGCACAAATGCAACGCCACCATATTCCACTGTTGCAAAATTTTGCATGAGCGAATAAATGGGCATATTGTGTTTGCTTCTGTGAAGCGGCCTACCTCATTTTGCATACTGGAGTGCGCATGGTGTCGGCGTCACTGATGCGACTGCATCGCCGGATTCAACCATTGTTTAAGTTTTCGACACACGGATCGGTCGATTCGTGTTTAGTATCTTGTAAGTATATCTTTTTGTCAGTAAATTACCTGATTCGGAAAGAAGAACCGCATACCGCGGTTCTGTCGTCGTAGCGGATTAAGAGTGAGCTACCGTTGCCGTTCCTTCATCGCATATATAGTCATTGATGATTATGGGTGATCGAAGGTAATCACAGCACTCTACCGTCATGACGAATAACCTAACCGTCACTAAAATTGCTCAGCAAAAGGAGATCGTTGGAAATCAGTCCACTACGACCAGTTTCGTGTCAGCAAGATCTTGTAGACGGACCGAAGGATCTTGACATGGTTCCAATCCAGACTGCGCAAAACAATGACGTCTTAAGGAACACAGATTAGGGATTCGGTTCGGAGGAACGTGGGGAGCGTGGGTTCTAGGTAATGGCGTCTGCTTAGTGCCTTTCGTCTGGTGTGGCGCTGCTCAGTACGAAGGAGGGAAATAGCACGAGCTTCCTTTTTATTCGACATTCTACAGTATTCGTATCCTGCCTCCGTATTCACTTTCATAGTACTTTTCTTTCGCTCAGCACGCCCATTTTCGAGGATGCACTTTATACAGTAACATGGTGACGTCGTTCCAGCCGAGAACACTTTGGAGAATTCACTGTTTGCCAAAAATTTTGTGGTTAAATACATGCATTCAGTGTTGTGAAGACCCAGCCGTCAATAAGCGTCTTCAAGATTCGTTCGACTTTTTTTCTTTTTAGCACAGCGATGGATTTTATTCATGAGCAGGCGGCACTGGAGTTACCAAGCAGATGTGCCGTCACGGTAGGCTCACTTCTGATCCTTACTGTGCAACGCTTATTGCATGATAAATTTAGCCCCATTCTCTACGATAAGCATTGGTCACGTTTTCGATGACCCATCGATTATACATTCAAGCTGCAAGCTTTTCGCCATTAATTTAGAAAATATCAGTTATCTGTACGAATTGTGCAAAAAAATTTCCTTTGTCTGTCGGTACTGAAACCTTTTGCGACGAGGAAAGTTTTGTCCGAAAGTTTTTGTGGAGCTAGAAGATCCACAAATCGACCTTTGATCCATCCATTCCCAAAATACTGCAAAGTATTGCCGATTGAGCTCAGCCATCTGATTTACTGGGATTAAACAAGGGCACAAGCTTGGGCTTGAGACTATCACCATTCTTAGGCCTACACTCATAACTAAGTTTATGCTCATGAACAATTGCAACGCTGATTGAATTCAGTCGGTAGAAACTTGCAAGGTGCGATGATGAGTCAGCATATATCTGATGCATTGTTCAAATGAAGTGAAAACTTGGTCTAGTAAAAAACACATTTTTGTAGATGAAAAGTGTTTTGACATTTCAATCAAAATGTCTGCTACTACTTTGCCTCCTCTTCTTTGTTTTTATTGATTATAGCCGGCGAAAACCTTCCTCCTCGCATATTCTGATGAGATTCAACCTTATTCGTTTGAAAGGGTCATATATGGAAGAAAAACGTGTGAAATTCGGTGCTTTTGGGAGCACTTATAGTTACAACACTTCACGTAGATTATAGCAAACAATAAAGTCACTCAAAAGGATGTTTTTGATGGGAACGTGGAGCGGTGCCCCTCAAAGAATATTCTTCAACGGCTGTAGGGAAATTCAGTTGTGCACATTCCGGCCGTTGTGCATTTCTGGGCCCCAAACATTTGCACCATGATGCAAG
>QEWY01003959.1:0-18189 GCA_006503575.1 Baylisascaris schroederi
GGGGGGGGGATTGGAGGAAGAAAAAGGGGAAGAAGGGAGGGGAAGTAGTTACGGGTTCGTTGTTTCTATGCCATCTTGACATCGAAGAATTCCATCAAGTACAATCAATTAAGCGATAAGTATCGAAAAGTTGCTTTTTTTTTTTAAATTTCCAATATATGCCTCGAAAATCGGTTTCTTTTTTAATAGGTGGAATATTTTTCAACCATAAAAATTTTTTATTATTTCATTGAAACCAACAAATTTCTAAACGCTTTAGCTTTATTTTAGATTTTTTTGCGTTAATAAATTTTGCATTAATTCATCTCGAAAGAGTTATACATTTCCATCATTAAGGAAATGTGTTTCATTTAAAATTAAAAATGGATCAATATCGCTATGCTTTTAATCAATGTTATATTAATAAGTAGGTGCGCTTTAATGAATACAGTGTATAAGAGATGTGCGAAGAGTTCATCATTAAGGATTAAGCTTTATCCATTCAAAATTCTGGATATCTTAGACCTATGACGTCGATTCTTGTTTGTCTATTCTTTTGCTTATGTTGTCGAGTGTAGAATTTTCCTAGCTGCTCATAGAGACCTATCGATGTAAAATTTGAAAGATATAATCTTTGGCCTAGGAAAGTTTCGCATCCATTATCAGCTTATCAGCGGGCCAATCAACGAGTGAACCAAGTGTGGGATAAAACTTAATATTTATTTATTTCGCATCCAAAATTAGTTTCGCTGATGCAAAAACTCCCATTTTAAACACATATCACCATATCACCTTATCACTTAATAGTGAGTACGGTAATTTAAAACACCCCTGGGATAAAGGGGAAGGGGTGGGGGGCACAGCGATAAAGTCACTTGACGAGAGTATGAAACTTCCGTTGTTCTTCATGAATGCCTCATTCCAAAAACAGACGTATGCGTATATCTCTCTGCTTATATATGCTTTATCTACTCGCCGACATGTTCTTTGTTGCAACCATAGTAGGTATGAAGTTTCCCCATCCCTCCCCCCTCCCCCCCTTCCCCTTCAAATTATGATTTGAAAACCTACGCTTATTTATTCTGAAATTAATAGAAACAAATGTCCTAGTACCATAGCACGTTCGCGGATTTCGCGGTATAAAAGAAAAAACGATATAAGTGATGGAAAAGGACTTAAAAGCTGAAAAGAGTGAGCAATAAAGGAATACCTTAGCCTAATTCGTCTTGTCAGACGTCTTACCTTGTTTGTATTAGTATATGAATATTTTTTAATGATATTTGAAGGGTATCATTGTTTGTAGACCATTCCAATATGATATTCACTGAGGTGTTCGTTGCGTTGGACAATTACCAATGTTATAAGCCCTCGTGCATCGTTAAGTAAATATCGTATTGATCCTCTACTATCGAAGATATCGTTTTAGTGACAGCTGTTATCGAATCTTCTATTATCGGCGAAAAAAATATATCGGCTTAGATTTTATTGACAGCTGTAATGAAAAGGAAAATGAAATAGAGAGTAATAGTTCAAAGGTCAAAGGATTCTAGTAATGAATGCACATTCAAACGATGCTATTCGGGATCTAAGGCTTACAAAATGCTTTGCCAATTATTCATATTTTTTTAATGGATCGCATTGAGGAATTATTCAATATGATGAAAAGTGGGAAATTTTTGCAACAAACTTTTTACGAAACGTTTTGCGAGAATTTCTTTTTATGAGTTATAAAATTTCATAGATGTTTCATTTGATAATTTTTTTCTATTCAGTGATTAAATTGCGCTTCTTTTAAGGCTGTTTTATTTTTAAAGTTTTTCTGGTTTCTTCCGGTTCCGGAAAAACCTATTTCCGGTACACTTCTATAGGTAATGATTTTGAAAGACTTTATCCTTTATACTTCCCATTCATCAAAATACTTCTACGCTGTATTATTTTCAATTTTTCTGGATTTTCCGGTTTCGGAAAGCCTTTCTGGTTTCTTCCGGTTCCGGAAAACCTATTCCCGGTGCACTTCTGTAGGTAATGATTTTGAAAGTTTCTATCCTCTATACTTTCCAAATATAGGATATTTCTTCAAAAAAACTTTGTTTGAATCACAAGATTTCTTGAAAGTTTTAAAGTGGTATGATGGTAATACTATATTATGGATGCGATATGATGAATATTCATCAGTAGTGAAAGATATTAGCAAACTCTAAGGGACTTATTATTCAAACAGATTTTCTTATTCTTAGTGATTAGCCTGGATTTAGTGATTTATTGATTGGCAGAAACGAATTTTTATATGTTATAAACAGCTGCACAATCACCTAGATGTAAGATTTTTTTTTTGGAGGGGGGGGGGGGGGGGGGGGGCTATAGTTCANTATCCCGTTTTATTTACGGTAACTACCGTATGATGGAATTTTTGATGTAACTTTCATTTATTTATAGATTCATTTCTCTTTATTTTTCCGTTAATGAAATATCTGAGGAAAAAAAATTAAATTCTAATAAAAAAATTAAAGTTCAAACACGAAAAAAAGTACAAAGTTTTATACCGACATGAATGAAGCTAAATTTTACTAATAAAAAATTTTTGATAAACTTATTCAGCATAAACTAATTCAACTTTAAAATTACGAATAGGCATTGATAATTAGTGGAAAATGAGACACAATGAATACCCTCTTGATTAATTCTATGGAAAATTGGCAATTTTCAACTCTTTTCAATCTTAATGTATTATACTATTTTCAAAATTTCGTGTATTTTTTTCTTCTTCGGCTTTGTATTTCTCGTCAGAAATGTGCACACGCTCTCCCATCTGAGCCCCCCTCCTTCTTGAGCACTTATAAATCTGAGAGTATAGATACCCAAAACCTTTCGCATCCCTCCTTTCTCTCCTCTTTTTTGCTAATACCCGCTAATTAGGGGAAATAGCGCATTACACTCATTACTGAATTCAAACAAACGAATATTTTCACCGACTATAGGCAGAAAAATTTGTTATTACTTATAGCGATCAAAATCCGGCAATTTTTCAGAGAATATGCCGACTGTATAGGACTGCGATATATTTAAACTTTAGAATTTTCTAAATTTAGAATTCTTTGTCCTTCTCTTTTTTTCCGCGCACTTTGTGTACAAAAATCAACTTGCATTGCGCAGTTGATGTAGCCCTTCGAAGCTACATTACCAATGCAATGTTTATTCTGTCACCTATATTGTATTGTACACCTTTGATTACCTGTATTGTATTGCACAACCTTTGATCGACACAAACGAGAACACCGAATAGGGTACTTTTCTTGTCGATGAATTGAACGCAAAAAATAGCCGAAAAGTGATGAAATTCGTTTTTAACCCTTTTTTGCGCCTACTGAATTATTTTAAAAAAACTTTACGACTTATTATTCTCAAGAGAAAAATTTATGGCATGCTAATTTTTTTAATTTAAGAGCATTAAAAATCATTTTTCATATAGTAGTATCAAAATCTGCTTAGTGAATTCATTTGAAAATTTAATGCAATTGAAACTTGAAAGGTTGCTAAAAGTTTGCATTAAAAATGTTGTATCAAAAAAAAAACTTGAAAATTTGGAAAATACCACTGCTTATAATAATCTAAAAATCATCACTTTTTTTTCAACCACCGCAGTGAAAGCAATTGGTTGATGTTGGTATGTGCCGAGATGTTAAGCGCTGTATGATGATGCCCTACCATATCCACAGTGACCAACGAGTGACCATCTTCAGTGGTCAGTTATTTTAATGGCAACTTTTGTGACCAAATGAAAGAGGAAAAAGCTACTGAAAGCGCAAAAAAAAATTTATCTTCCCGGGTATTTCTTTCGGCAAAAATTTCCCCCAAAAACGCCAAAATTTACAACGATCATCCACTCTCTCAAAAAATTCACCAATTGGTGAAAGAGTGACTCCGTTACTTATATTTGAACGATCTATTATTGAAATATGAGTATTGTTATGTTATCGAATTATAGTATTCATTGTAAACGGTGAAATATTTTTCATAATATCGCTAAAAAATTTGCATATATTTGCAATTTATTATCATATTTGTGATACGATAAATGAGATGAATTCATATGCAAATTCAACTTATTTCGATCGTATATTTATATATTTGTTTCCGATCTTTTAGGGTTATTTGTTTATTTGCCTTTCAATAATTTTCTGTTGTGATATCTTATCGATGGGATTGTTGATTTATATCGTTTATATTTGTGTTTATTTACTAAAAATAAATTCGATTTATTTGTCGTTTCATTGAATTGAGAAATAAATATAACACAACCCGTTTTGTAACGGTTTTTAAAGCTATTCTTTGATGGGGCAACGAAAAGGAGAAGAGGAGTTGATGATCCGTTGTCTATTTTATTGAAGTTACCCGTCAGGGTAAGTAGATAATATTTCCTCAAGGGTAACTACGAATAGTTACTTCATCGATCTTGATAGAAACGGAGAAGAGGCGATTAGTGAAAAGCATTTGACACTTTGATACTAAGAAAAGATTTGATCACTATCACACTGATCACTGATAATGTCCTTATCATACAATTAATGTGTGCCTAGTTATCTGATTTTATTAGTGATGGTTCGACTTTATTCGTGGTGGTCAGGTTTTATCAGTGATGGTCAGGTTTTATCAGTGATGGTCAGGTTTTACCGGTGATGGTCAGGTTTTATCAGTGATGGTCAGGTTTTATCAGTGATCGCCAGGCTTTATCAGTGGCGGTCAGGCTTTATCAGTGATGGTTCAACTTTATCAGTGATGGCCCGGCCTAATCAGTGATCGTTCAACTTTATTAGTGATGATCCGACTTTATTAGTGATAGTCCGACTTTATTTATACATTATTATAATTAAGGATGTAACAGTAAGTTAGCAATTTCACTAATAATTTACAATCATATGTTATTTATAAACTTCTAGCAAAAGGTTCAATTTCCGATAACCATGTTTGTACAAAATAAAATTTAAATCGATATAGAATGCGATGCATATTTTTCGATCTTTTTTTTTAATATTTGTAATTCTTTTCGATAATAATGAATCGAAACGAAAGATGATATAGGAAGTTATGTTGTGATGCACACATTGTACTCATCAAATTTCATTCGCTTATATTTTATCGTTTTTAAGTTGAAACTGCCCGACAAACAGACAGTCCGACAGACAAATAAATACATATATACGAACCAACATATCGTTGTTATAATGCGATTTACAAAAAAAAGAAAAAAAAGAAAAGAAAAAAATTTTATATTTGCAAAAGATCATAAAAATTATTGAACCAAGGAATATAAAGGCTGAAATGAGAGTTGATTCTCGTTGTTTTTTTTCCTCTGAAAGATTGTTGAAGTGATCAAGTCAGTGTAAGAAACGTGCAAATTTGCCTGAAATCACTTAAACATTTTCACTCATCCAGAAAATAGAGAATGATAGATCAATTATTTTTCTAAACTTGCTAAATCGTTAGCAAAAAACAAATTCCAATAAATAGGAAAGCACATCAGCAAAAGAGGCACATAGTTGCATTATTCATTAATAAATAATAAAATATATGTCTTAATATGAGTTGAATTTGTTCACCTAGTTGATTGTTTTAGCGGTGAAAATTATAAATCGACCGGATATAAAATTTATAAGCGTTAATGTGGGCATCGTTAGAATATGCTAAACCCCAGTAAGCATCGGTTGAGATTCACTTCTTGATGTGTTCCACGAGCTTGTATCCTCTTGATGACCGGGTCATTTGCGCCACGGACATTTACGCCTCGACGACTTGATCGTTTGCGCTCTGGACACTTGTAGATCTCAAGGAACAAATTTTGTTGCATTTGAAGGACTTTGGTGGGATCTGTTGAGATTTTTTTCCTAAAATTTGCAAAGAGCACTACAGAGGCAGGATTACGGCCTCTTGTACCAAAAAAGGGTGGTTCTTGCAGGATGATGGATGATACTGTATTGATGATGTGGCTTTATGCTGGAGTATTCAGGGGTATTACTGTCGAAAAGTTGGCAAAACGAAAGACATCCCTCTCTATGTTGCAATCTTTTTCAATATATTGTTGGTCGATTGAGTATGTCCGTCATTGGTGGGAACAAAGAGAGCAGCTAATAGATAACAGGGGAGTTGTTCTATAGGGATAAGGATAAACGAAAGAGCAAACTTTAATCCAGTCTAAGCCGCTATGCATAACCTATCGTACACGAGTTATTGCATTCGTTTTTTGATTGTTTTTTTTTTTCAATGTTAAAATTCATCATCAACCAATTTTTTTAATGGATCTCATTGTTTGAGTAGTGATATATCATGGAAAGGACCGTTGTAATATTTGCAATGAAGTCTCTTTTTTTGCATTCTTAGCTAAACAATGATATTTCGACAATAGCAATTGTTCTTGCAGATAGAATGTTGCAAATAAGCGTTGCACAATAGGCGGAATTCATGCAACAAGGCGGAATAGGCGGAATTCATGCAACAAGGCGGAATAGGCGGAATTTTTGCAACAAGGCGGAATAGACGGAATTTTTGCAACAAGGCGGAATAGGCGGAATTTTTGCAACAAGCATTGCTTGTTTCGGCACACAACAATGAAACTATATCACTTATGAACATTGGAAGAAAAAGAGCAGTTAAGTGGTTTTTATCGGTTTTAATATCGTTTTGTAGAAATTTCTTGCAAACAAATAAACATATTGAAATAATAATAAAAAATCGATAAATTAATATATAAACATATTTCAAATAAAAAAACTTTTTTGCTGCAATTTTCTGATATTTTCGATATAGTATTGCGCTGTTAGTCAATGGATTTCAACTTTAACGCTTAATGTTTTAAGTTTTAAGTGCTTCCGGTTGATTTTTATAGCTTTTATGCCTTCGGGCATTTCCACATGAATATGAATTAGTGAAGATATTCATTGATAGGGGTTTTATTAAGGTGGTGGTCTGTATATTTAACTAGCAATGACGAATATTGGACTGCAACGTTTGCCAATCGGAAGCTACGTACTCTTGCAACGTAAAAGTCGCAACGCGCAACAAATGTTTGGTGTAGAACGCGTGCGAATGAGGCATTTGCCCTGAGGCGGTTTTTTGCTGTGGATGTTGCATGTTCCTGGATTTTCGGGACGGGGTTTTCCAGACGATGGTTAGTTTTAACGAAACTTCCTTAAGGTGAGAGTACCATACCATAGAGAGGAATGCCTCCGCGTTGATCCACTGATCGATCGGTTGAAATACCTTTAATTACCAATCATGTTGACCGGTAGAAAAGTAACCTATTGAATTTTGAATTAAAAGTTTTGTCATAGCTACACTCCACTCACTAATCTCAATCAATTCTTGGGGTCTTAGCGTTATCGTCGAATATTTCCTTGTTGAAGGCTATGTTGAAGCCGTGTGCGCATTTTCCATTTTTCATACAAGTGTATCGTTATTAATCCATTTAGTCAATTTTTTTTTTATTTTCGAAATTTCATAAACCCAATATTGCATTGTTTTTGTTTCATGGTTCTATTTGTTCTGGGATATTGCCATTAAAAAGTCTCTTTTGGAATATTGCCATTAAAAAATCTCTTCTGGAATATTGCCATTAAGAAATCTCTTGTTCTTCAGAATATTTTTATATTATTCTTGAAAATTTTTCAAACATGTTTGACTAACTATGACCATTTTAGAGGGCATTTTATTCAATATTTAGGTAACATTTATTTTAGTTGTATTAATGGCTAAATTTTTTTTGATAAATGAAAAAATTCACTTCGTTATTCAATATCAGATAAGTATCTAGCTATGAATTTTTTAATTTCACTCGTTCATCTCTCTACTATTTTCTCTGTATTCTATGTTATATATCGTCAAATCTTAGTTGAATTGCCCACCGTCGATTTATTATTATTGCAACTGCAAATATTATTAGTTCTGTATATGAAGAATGAAATATTTGAACGAAGAAATAAATAACTTNACCCCATCCCCCTGCTAACCTCTCCAGGTTACCCCATCCCCCTGCTAACTTCTCCAGGTTACCCCATCCCCCTGCTAACCTCTCCAGGTTACCCCATCCCCCTGCTAACTTCTCCAGGTTACCCCATCCCCCTGCTAACCTCTCCAGGTTACCCCATCCCCCTGCTAACCTCTCCAGGTTACCTCACCCTCCTGCTAACCTCTCCGGGTTACCCCACCCTCCTGCTAACCTCTCCAGGTTACCCATCCCCCTGCTTACCTCTCCAGGTTACCCCATCCCTTTGCTAACCTCTCCAGGTCACTCCATCCTCTTGCTAACCTCTCCAGGTTAGCCCATTTTTTTTCCTACCATCTCTTAAGGTTATTGCCATTCATTAGTTTTTCGACTTCTAATGGTTTCTTTCGAGGTGATATAATAATCGCTCATATTCATCATTGAAACACTTGATAGATTGTAGATTGATCTTCTTGATTCTTAAAAAATTGTGAAGGTCCTTTATGTATTTAGAGGATGGACTGTTTCTTGACTCTCCTTAAAATCCCTCGTACCCGCCATCGATCTCAGTCATTGTATAGGACAGCGGTTCCTTTTTTTTCAACCTTCTGTGCCTTAATGTTCCGTAGATGGCGTTCCCGTTTCATAACGTCGTTCCACCATCTTTTTTAAAAGTATATTCTATTTCATGTTGTAGGGGCATACTCATATTTCATCATTGTAAGAAATTCTATCATCATATGGGTATATCCGGAAATAACATATTGCAACCGAAATCAAATATTCGTTATCCGTACGAGTATATCCGGAAAATATTGTTGTGTATTTTTCTTTAATTACTCAGAAATATTCGTCTTGAAATGTCTATTAATTTTTATAGGGAAGAGAAATGTTTGTGTATGAGGTGTTTGGATTTGTTGGAGAAGGACCTACTGAACGCTTCGATGCATTCTTTGGAGTTGATCGATAAGGATCTAGTTATTAACAACTCTTCGGTGTCAATCCCATTGGTCGATAAAATAAATGGTGGCATGCTAGGATTATGTCAACCACGTACAGAATCATCACCGTTTATAATACATATGATCGCCGAACCAAGCATTTTCTTCGATGTGCAGTCAGGAACGTTTTTGAACGTCGATGAGCAAGGTTGCGTTCTTTTTTTGTTTATTTAGAAATATTTTTTCGGGGGACAAGTTTATTTTTGTGGTTATTAGTACTCTAAGATGCGATGGATATTATAGGCTGCTTTCTTCGAAAGCCGAACAAAATCTAAATATCCGCTAAAAAATATATCCACTTTGCTCAAGGCGATAGCATTGTCGTGTTAATTCGGCCCACTGAGAGGGCTTTTTATACAGTTCGGTCATTTATAACACTAGGATGTGATCCAGGTTGGAGCTTTTTAATTTTATTTTTTGTTTCATTTTATTGTTACTTTCATTGTTTCATTGTTCATTATCTATAGTCTATTCATAGAAAAGATGGAGTGAATTTCCCGTGTGTAGATTTTGTTATCGTTAGATGATAAGCCGCAACACAGCATTGAATCATCGAACCAGTGAAGTTTTTAGAAACCGATTCACACGTCTATTGGTGGAGGGTAATCTTTAGAAGCATCGGTTGCAAGAATGGATGATTGTAAATATAGATGCGCATAGGTATGCTACCCGTTTCAAATGGTTCATCACCGCCGTTTCGTGCGGCGCAGATTGATCTCTTCCGAACTTCTCAGCTCGACCTCGATCAGGTGGGAGAGGCAGAATACGTTGCAACCCTTTCCCCCCCCCCCCCCCCCCCTCCACCCCTGTGAACTGGAGAAGGCTACTGCATGGCTTGAAAATAGTAATCTGATTGTTCCATCTGAAATTTTGCTCCATTTTACGTGCTCCCAGCCGGAGCTAGTGAAGCGACGGAAAGGAGGGAGGCTGGGGGTAATCAAATCTATGAGCAGAGGAATAGGTCAAAACAGTACTGAGTATGGGGGAATTGTTACTGGCAGGGTATTGATTGAATTCGGCAGCAGGTTCGTATTGTTTTCATCTACTCTGTCTTGGCCGCTTTCTTGTCTACCGAAATATTCTATATCAATATTAAGATTGCCTGCAGTCGATAAGAAGCCAAAAAGCGATAGATCTGTAGCACACAAGAAGAGTGCAATTTTTCTCTTCAGTCTAAGACCACACGTATAGTTTGCCTCTAAGAGGAGTAAGTAAACCGGTGTGAAGCTGACTTAATGATTAGAATGCATAAATAAAGGGAATTATATTGCAGCAATAAACGATGGTTTACTTCTACCATGTGCACGACTTTCGGTGGTTGCATCGCCAACTCCGCAGCTCTTTTCAGATGCTCCGTTGCTCTCTGCACAGTTCGTTTTTTTCTTCCTTTTTTTTTTGTTTTTTGCTGTTTTTTTTCACGAAACGCATTGTGGGTTTTTCTATTTTGTGATGCTGTTTTAATAGGAACGTCGGGTTTCATCTCGCTTTATTTTCAAATACCTACTTCTGTAAAAAAAATTTAAAATAAAAACTCAAATTGTTGGGTTTAGCTGTGCATAAATGGGCTGATGAGAGAAGGGGACTTCACTGGGAAAGTACTGAAGTAAAAATTACAGAAATAGGTGTGATAACTCATCGATATGATACCTCTTTTGCAGTGGGGAATGGCGTGCAGTGGAATCGGGTTGCAGACTGCCGGCTGCATTCTGTTTACGTTTTTCGAGGCCTATCATATTCTCAGCGGAATCTCTGAAGAAACTCTCAAGTGTGGCCGCATTCCCGTTGACAATCGAAGGCGGCCTTAATATTTATGAATATCTTCTTAATGATGATGACGTATGTTGCTTTTTTACACTAATCTGCACTTTATAACACGCCTATTTTGTATATCTGTGTGTCGATCTGCCGGATAGTTTGTCGGTCTGCTGGATAGTTTGTCAGCCTGCCGGATAGTTTGTCGGTCTGCCGGATAGTTTGTCGGTCTGCCGGATAGTTTGTCTCTCTGCCGGATAGTTTGTCGGTCTGCCGGATAGTTTGTCGGTCTGCCGGATAGTTTGTGTCAATTTGTCGGAAAGCTTCAAGTCTCAAGCACGCTAGTGCAAGGTTGTCATCTATACTTCAGTCTTATCTTTGAATCAGAGAAAATTGTACATAGTGGAAACTGCTCCGAAACTTGTAAATGCAAATTTAACTTTACTGTTGGTCGTGTATAGCTATAAGTGGCAGAGGTATTGATTGATGAGGGTATTATGTCGTTTGTTTCTTAGATATTGTTACGACCGATCGCTTTGATTCGTCGGTGGATTAGAAAATTCATATTACGCTTCAGCATCGTTGATTTAATTCTTCGTTTTGCTGAATTTGCAAGTTCCGATGAGAAGAGAAATTTTTGCTGAGTCATTAAGGAATTTTTTGCTTTGAAATTGAGCTTACCGGCTATTTTTTCTTTGAATTTGAGTTTACCGGATGGTTTTTTAAAGGCAAGAAACGATCTACAAGTGAGTCTGCCAGGATGTCCCACCCAGCGGTATGTATTAGATCAGTCGATGCTCAGTTCCCACGATGATGGTATTGTGCGCGAGGTTTGCGATCGTTTCTTTTTTCCTTCTTGGATAGAAAGAAGCTTATTTAGATTAAATAAATGAATGATATGAGTGTATTTCGGCTTCTGTTTTATCCTTCCGCGTTTATGCGTGAAGAGTGGAGATTCTAGAAGTGGAATGTGATTCCCTTGTTTGAGTACGGAATTGCTGTGGTTATTTGAACACTCAATGACATAGAAATTGCTGTATTATGCATATTGTTTGTTGCTGCCTAAATTTTATTAGAATCGATTGTTTATGTGAGCTGGATTTGCAAAAAAAAAAGCCTTCTGCGCCAGCCTTTTTGAGCTGAATTGTCTGAATATGGTTGAGGATTCTCGAGTTTATTGACCGTTGTTTTTGGACTTGCTAGGCAGACTCAGTAATGTTGGCCTCAGTAACTATTATTTTGACTTTGTCGTTTCCCGATGATCTCATACATTTTATATTTCTCTATCTTTTGCTATAGTTATAGTTGCCTTTTTATTTTCTTTATTATTCGCTCTGAATTTTAATTTTCGATGTCTGTAATTACCTCTAAGCATTTTTCTTTTGTAAGTACTCCTTTTTCTTAAAGTTTTTAATATTATTAATATTTATTGCACAGGTGACATTCATGCACCCACGCGATGTGGTACTCATCGTAGAGACGATACGCACACAATTGGCTCATAACGCACTCTTCGAGAGTCTTGTACGTGCACACAATGCGAACGCATCGATGAACGGTGCAGTCGAGATTAGACTAACATCCGCATCTGTCTATAGTTATGATCTTGTCTTCACTTTTCGAAGGACTGCCTTTATTGGTGAGTTTTGTATTATTCAATTTGTGGATAGTGCAGTCCTAGGTTTTATAAATAATTTGTGTGGTCATGGTGAATGTGATGCTGATACGTCACCGAAATATTCCTCCCTCAGTTCCCGTTGGGCAAATAGCCTTCCCTTCCATCTTCTCCTTAGAGTAGGGCAAGTAACTTTTCTTCCTTTCCTCACCGTTGGACAGGTAACCTTCTCTACTTATAGCCTTCTCTTCCATCTTAGAGTAGGGCAAGTAACTTTTTTTCTTTTCCTCAGCGTTGGGCAGGTAACCTTCTCTACTTTCCCTAAGGTTGGGCAAGTAACCTTTCCGCCTTTCCTGTTTTCAAATTAAGGCGCTTTGGTACTTTCCTATGAACGAAGGTACAATTCTAACCACTTTTTAGTATAATTCATATATTTTTGTTTGTGCATTTGCTCAGCTACCAAAGATTTTAAAATATTGCCTGATCATAAAAATTTTTTATCTTAGCTTGCCGTATGCAATATTCGACAACACTGAGGGTCTTGTACAGTTTGTTTCAAACATCATCGTGCGGTAGTCTGATTGATTATTCCCATTATGTAGAAAGTACATTGTTCAATGAATGTGATACCGTATAGAATCGAATAAACCCCCTCCCCCATTTGAATAAAATATAACTACAAACTTTTAGGATTCCATTTATTCAACATTAAGTGATGTCTTATTCTTCTCTACCTAGATCGTTGAGAGTTTTTTTTTCTTTTTTTTAGTGCGAATTTGGAAGTGTTTGTTTGGCTTAAATGCGAGTACCTTAATTGCAGCTCGTGTTAACGTATCGGCAGCTAAGATGGGCGTCTCATTGGAGTGTATTGCTAGTGGTGGAATATTGCCGGAAACGCAATATGCATCCTCAATTCTAGCCAAGTAAGTCATCTACTATTTTTGAACGACTGCCTTAACCGGAAGATTGGTAGACTCTAGCTGTGAAGGGTAAACGTTAATGAGAAAGTTGAAACCTTTGACCTGTGTATCGGTCAGTTCTGGGTCAACAGTTCGATGACCGATAGAATCACTATAAATCACGCAAAAATTGTGAAGATTGTGAAATTTTACTTGCTATCAGTTATGAGTAAAGACGTTAGTTGACGATGCAACGCACTTATATGCCACTTATAAATGCAAGCGATGTCCACTCTACTGGTCACTATTTACAGGTCGTGGTCACTGGCGGTGATGATGCGCGGAGTGCTGCGTCGGGGCGGTGCGGGCGGCATGCAAATGCCTAGCGAGGAGGCTGTGTTAGCGATGCATAGTAATGTTACTGATGGGAAAGATGTTAAAATTTCTCAATGTTGGTTGCCTGTTGCAAACACAGCCGAACATACAAAACATTCGTTTGAGTTCATAATTGCTGATGAGGATACACCTGAGGGTACACGCTCAATGTTGGCACTTTTTAAGGAGTTGGATGAGGTGGATGAGTTGATCCCCCCACCAGTACAACCACCTGGCACGCATACCCCCTCCGCTCCTCCGCGCATCGGTGAGACACTTGCGCCTCGCACAAATCGTATTCACTCGGAGAACACGATGACAATCAATGCGCTCTCCGATCTGGTACTTAATTTCTATTATATTTCGAGATATTTCCTGAACTCTAATGAAAGATCTGATCCGCTGCGCGGACTAGAATTAGATTTCCTTAGTCTTGGCTCTTTGAAGATGCAAAGATTGAGATACTTTATTCAAGGGTCCGAGCTACTCGTAGGTAGAAAGAGATTCAAATTCTTTATCCAACCTCAAAATGATTACATGGTGTTTAGGGCTTATTGCTACGAACCTAGAAAAAAAGTATAGTCATTAATATCCTCTAACTTTTATGAACAAATCGAAAAGCATGTCAAGGGAGGTGGCATGATTTCCGATTATGCATCCCACTCAGCGGTTCAACTATTCTGGCGAATCGCCAATAGACAATAAGCAATATTGCAGTAACGCATTCCCGTTTGTTGAGTGATGCAATCCGACCACCCTTACAAATCTTATACAGAAAGTCCCCCCCCCTCCCCTCCCCCTCGCGACTAGGTCGATCGCAAACTTATTCAAATTTTTTGGCATATTCAAATGTTTCTGATTAGTTTTGAAGCTGATGGGTCGACTTAACGAATGGCATAGCAAGTGTTCTTGACGGTAGAGGAGGTACACTATGTAGGACCTTATATCTAGAAGCTCTCACACGGTTCTGGCTTTGTCCTGTCCTGGGATGAAATTATAAGATCGGCAAACATGCAAACGGACACGATATCGACATACCCCATTTTATCGGTGTGGTTCTGTTGCACGACAGGCATAAGTTTATAGAGTCTGCTGATAAGAAGAGAAGGGATCATTGAAATAGCTGTTTAGCAAGGAAAATGCTATGTAAAGTATCGTTGCATAATTGTGTTGTTCAGTCAAAAAGAACAAATATGGGGTTGGGGTATCATATGTGGAATACAAAATTAATTCACATTTATAGCAAACAACTAATTAATCAAATTTTTTTCGATAAGCTAATAAATCTAGCTTTCAATCAAACGAATTTTTAACGATATAAAGCAACAATTGAGAAATGCACAATGCTAGGGCATAGCTATTAATGGTCATTCTCATTTAGCTTTCTTTAAGTATTGTCTAGGTGAGAGGCTTTTGCCCTCTGCTTTCTCGCATTCACTCCGATGATAACACAAATCCAAGGGAAAAGAAGGGGGAGAGGGTTGTATGTATTTATTAATATTTTCAACTTGAAGCTAAAGCCACTGTCTTTCTATTTGAAATGGTATTGGAAAGCAATATTTCTACAATATAATCATTGCAATCTGAGTCCGTATCTTTTGTTATCAAATTGGGTATTATGGCAGTTGGTTTTTGCTATTGCTGAAAGACCTTTTTTTCGTCCATTCTATGGATTTTAGATCGATATAATGATGATATTTACTATGGATCGATAGTGCCAAGACGATTTGTGTTATTTAATTTACTTGAATAGGAAAATCGCTTAAAAATGAACATAATAGTAAGGAAAGTTCAGATTGAAAGACACACAATTGAAATATTATAATAAGGCAAAACGTCTGATCCGAGATAATTTATAAAATAATTAAAGTTTCTAATTATCCAATAAACAGACAAACAGTAGTTGATAGTAAAAATTTAAGCATCTCCATGCTCAATTGTATTGCTAATCAATGAAGAGTTTTGATGGTCGTTTGAATTGAGGATGCAATTTGCGATATGGCAGCAAATATCGATGATGGGGAATCGAATGTATCTGAACATAGTGGACGATCATCGATTGTGGAACGTTGTTCTCCATCAGCGGTTGAGGTGTGTTGTATTGGCATTCGAATCGATGATATCGATTAAATATTCTTCATTTTGGCTAGCAAAAAAAAGATTCCATTCAATATTGTAAATTATTTCTTAAATTTTTCTTATTTTTTCTATCTTATATGCTTTGAAACAGAAAAATTCTAGCCTCATAAAATCTTGTAACTAAGGGAGCAGTGATAATTTTCTAGAAAATTCAATCTATTCGCTGAGAAGTTTTTTGCGCTTTTCTTTATTTTCTTCAGAAAAATCCTTCGTTGAGAAGGGATAAGGGTGGGAAGAGGAGAGGGAAGAGGGGATGAGAGTCATGGAAGTTCCCAGGGGAGTGTTTTCAAAAGCATTTAAAGTCATATATTTTATTGATATTTTTTAATGCACACATTCACATGGAATAAGTAAAGTTTAGGCGCAACGACTGCGTGCACAAGTTCCACCACAATCGCCATCGTCGAATAGCGATCGCTATCGAAGTGCCCAAATCAGTTCACTCTCACAACTCTCTCCACTTGAAATCGCTCGACAACGACTTGCTGTTTGTTTTATTTTCACTCATAACATTGTTGATTTTTTTTAGTCACTATTGAATATTCGTTTATAATATCATATATTTTAGTGCTATATTGGGTTTTTTTATAATCGCAGATAACTCGAAATATTTGGCTACCTAATTGAATAGTTAGTAGTTTTGCAACTGAGGGTAGTGGACAAGAAGTTCTTCAGTTCTTTCGGATTCCAGATGGCTCAAGTGCAGCTTTTTCTGAAATTTTGATTTTTCTGGAATTTTTTTTAAAGAAACAACTTAATGATTTTATAAATGTTGTTTTAAATATTGGTTATATAAGCATTTTCATATATTTTATAAAAGTAATGAAATATTATTGCTAATAATATTGAATTTATTTATTATTTGTTAAGTAATACAATTTTATTGGTGACAATAGACTTGTCCATGCATAACGATAGCAATGAATTTAGCAACAAACGCCATTGAGCAATGCGGCCGATGTATTCGAATTCGATGATCCACCACGTATACCATCATCGACCGCTTTCTCCACACCATCACAGTTTCACTTCTCTGGTGGAGCACAAGCCAGTTATCAATTCCCACCAATGCAATCGGCACGTGGCTCAATGGGTGGTACTACGGTTCCTCTTGTAAAGAGACGTGGTCGTGGACGTAAGGCCGCTAATATGGGCGATAGAACGGGTGATCATACAACGACCCTCGTTGATCCGCATACAGGATTAGTGACAACAACAACGAGCACAAGGAGACCTCGAGGTTGGTTTGCCTTCTGTTCGTTTTTCCACTTGTTTTCCCCTTGAAAAATAGTGATCGATATTGTGAAGCATTCAAAATGAAGTTGAAAACACGTTTAGGTATCAAAGAATTGTGTAATTTAAGTAGAACACAGCAGAAAGTTCTTATATTTATTGGTCATAATCAGAACTCTTCACTGATATCGTATCAACATGAGATAGTACCCCCTGCTAATGTAGGTTGTTTATTAGTTGGAAGGAGGCCAACTCGAATAAAACGCATTAACGTAATTGAATAAATAATTTTTTTGCATAAATTTAAGTGATGAATTGGTTATTTGCATACGCTACATGGAATGGAATCTTAAGAGTATATGAAGAGATTTCAAGAGTAAGTGAGATAACTTTGAGGTACGGCAACAACACGTCGTCCTCGACGTCCTCGTAAGGCGGCGCAATTGGCCGCATCGCAGACACATACCCATCAATTCGCTATGGATAGACCAATGTTGCAACGATCGTTCTCCGATATGCACTATGCACCTCAACTTTCTACCGGTTAGCCAATTTTATGGAGGTGTTATTTCTGCAGAGATTCTAATTTATTGTTCGATTTTATTATTAGAGATTGTGGAGTGCTTATTGAGTCCAAGTGTGCTCCGGAGGTGCTAATTTTGCTTGACGTTCTAGCTTCAAGCAACACTGGAATCTGAATGCTTGGTCTTGTACCGACTGCGCGTCTTCAGCGGCTTTTCTAGTGATTACCGGAATCGATGGGTAAAACGTCAACAGATGCACCCATCAACCTCCTTCTCCCCCCCTCTCCCCACTTCCTCCTGCTTCACCACTTCTACTAGTTTTGAAGTCATAGTGAAGTTTCAGTAGCAGCGGCGGCTCTTAGTAACCGTTCAGAAACGGTTTCCGAGGTGGATGGACTTGAGGAATCATCCGACGAAGAGACCGATCCACCACCACCAACACGCTTGACCGCTCATCCTCCGACGACTACCACCGCAACTTCTACGCCTTTGACTACACCCATTGCGTGTACATCAGCTTGTTCTCCTGTGGCTAGTAATAAAGCAGCCACTGCCAGCTCTGCCAACTCGGCTTCTTCTGTTGCTTCTAGGCAAGTTCTTAAGCGGATTTCTTGAGATATCATTTGTATACTTTAAAGAAATAGTTCTTTTTAGGATATCATAGGAAGGGAGAAAAAGTAGGAAAATTAGTGTTTTT
>QEWY01003968.1:0-19723 GCA_006503575.1 Baylisascaris schroederi
CGCGGCTACGAAAACGGAATTTACTGTGAAAAAGTATCGGATTATAGCGATATATATATTACCATTTGCACGTTCATCGGATTCGCCACCAATACCTGAACGCGTACGTCGAAAGTAAATCCCTTGCTGTCGAAGGAAGGTTACGAACTCATATGTACAAGTCAACACATGATCATCTTCTGCAACAGAAGAATGAACAGGGCGGAGCAACTTCAAACAAAACACGACCGACGCTATGAAGGGGGATTTAAAATGCTTGTAGCCATCTAATATTGGAGAATTGAGGAGATGTTATGATAGACAATTTCCTTCTACTGCGCTTGATATGCTAAAAGAGCTGCTGATTGAGCAGCATAGTGCGTGACAGCTGCGGCAAGACCTATTTGAGGAGCAGGACGACGAAATATTGACTGCATTGCTAGCTTAGTCGCTATTATGGTGGGTGTTGCAAAGATATTCTGATGATATGAAAGATGTATCTTGTTATACATAACCATCCAACTGTAGCTATATATTTCTCTGAAGAGAGTACAACAACCTTTCTCGTAGACTTCGCCATCTTCGCCCTCTCCTCCTTGAACCTGCTCTTGTGCTTCTTTCGACGTCATGCAACACAGCAAAACCGCGTCGCAATAAACTACAAACCACAATGACTGCTCTCCTCTTTCTATTACGACATTCACATGAATAAATGCGCATGTTTTAGTGTTCGTTTTTCGATTTGCATATGATGAGTGACACTGAAAAAAGAAAGAAAATTCTTTATGAAGGGATCTGTTTAAAGTGCTGAATAATCTACCAACCTGCTGAGTTGGCTGGGAAATTCCTGGCACTACAGAGTACACCGTACAACACAATAAATACCGATAAAATCGAAGTGGTCAACGAAAGAGTTGTTAAGAAAACGTGAAATACCGAGTACGAAGAAAAACTGTATCTTGGTTTTAAACGCATATTTTGGCCACGTCATAGTCTGCTCATGCAGCGACTTCAACCCCGTAAGCGTTGAGGCAATGCATGCAACATTCTATGATGCATCATTGCACAACACCACCTTTTACGTCGTGCTCCGCGCTGACTCACTGCCTCCAGGGAGCGTATCGTGCAGCTGCCCTGCGCAGGCCAATACACAATTTATTGACAGTAAATAGGGCACACGGAGGCCCAGTAACGACAAGTAGCCCGACAAACAGTCTCAGCCAAAGGACTACGAAACTACTCCTACGACGACCAGCCCTTATGGTTAGCAAGCATAAGACCAGGCCGCACCGAGGATACCGACCAAAAACTGACAGGAGTCCAATCCAACCATTGTGTCGCTCTAGAAATTAAGCATTCTCAAGCCTCTCTATTAACACCCACAGCCCGCAGCACACTTTCACCAAACAGATTAGCCTCAAGCACCTACCGACTTACCAGCCACAAGCTACCGTTCTACCTTAATTGCATAATTTTGCAACAAACCCGCATTACGCTAGCCTCTCCAGTTTGTTTTCCCACTTGTAATTTTCCAAGCTTCAGCATGGCGGCATTTGGACTGTGCGCTTTATTGCAGAAAACGACAACGATACAACAAAATCAAGGCTCCTCGCGGCAACCTCGCTCTTTGAAAATTTGGACGACTGGACAGAGTGTAAAGGAAGCAGAAGTGAAATGAAAAACGACGCAACCACACGATGCTGACAATATAGAGAATGATCAATACGAAGTTGAGAAAATACATCATCTCTGCCGAAGCGATTGATAATTGATATAACAACTTCATGAAGATACAACATACAGCAGTAGCAAAGTTACAGCAACAATCACAATATATGATCTACAACAAGTCCGTAAAGTTAAAAACGACTCGATGCGCATGAGCCCGTAAAGTTGAAAACGACGCGATGCGCATGATTTCATACAGAGGACTTCTCACCGTTCTTACACAGACCATCGTATTATAACAGCTGTCCAGCCTACTGCTGCATCGCCAATAATAATTACCAGCCCAGATGAACGCATCTCCACTTTTCTATAAATCAATCGACAAACTATTCACCATTAATAACATCCTTGCTTTTTCGGAAGACTCAGTGTGAAGTAAATCATTACTCAACTAACGTTTATTAACGCCTTCCAGAAACACGATTACCTCCCTCGAGAAAAACAATTCACCGCTGATACTACCATGTTTGCTCGGAACTCGCGCCCTCCAGAAATGTTTCCCTAAATTTGAGAGATACTTGGCACAAACATCGTCTCTGGACGCCTCGAGAATCGGCAACACCGATCGCAATTTATTGGCAAGTCGCAAAAGGCTTCGATCTTCTCGTGAATCGTCATCGATAATCGAGGTAGCCTCACTCCCACTACGCAGCTGTGTCGCAATTTTGCGTGCCTCCTCCACAACTTCACGCGGGAAGGTCGCCAGCTCAACCAAATCGAACCCTGCAAATTCACGACTAATCCATGATTCAAAATATCGAAGAATTACTCGCCAGACCTCACTTTTTCTTTTCTTTGTCCAAAATTTCAGTTTACATCGCAAATACAACAAAAATGGCGGATTAAGTGACCTTAAAATGCAAAACCGCGAGTCACAGCGCCTGCAACGTCCTATTCGGTGCATTTCTTAGCTGCCACTGCGATCATATGTTGGTACTGAATAACAGCATGCTTTTCTACCGCCGTCTCATGCATTCATATCACATGAAAGCCCGATGAAGACTGTATTTGCAATCTCACGCTGTGTAAGCAGAAGATGATTTGGCAGCTGCTGATAGTCATAATCATCGAGCCATACTCAGAACCAACTGCAGCTTCTGAGAGAATTCGAGCAGCTCGCCGACCGCTACTCCAGTTCCGTCTGAAGTCGTTAACAGTCCTGGTGGGACAACAACCTGATTTTGGATTCAAATTCTCATAACAGAAGAAGGAAAGGTTCCAAAATTACCATCCTATGAGAACTCACTTTCAAAGGATGGTGGCTCCATCTACGCTTTCCTGGACAAGGTGCTCTACTGCGCTATTTTTTCTCTTTCATTTCTACTTTTCGGTACTCCCCACAGCCTTCTTATTATAGGCGATCTGCCTTCACCACCTCAATTATCGAGAAGTGGGACAGAATCTCTTTTAATCCATTCGTCTCGGTTCATTCGTGATGAACCGAGACGAATGGATCAAGGAAAATCCTGTTCAACACCTTGCCCATACGAACTACGCCAAAACACCTCGACAACCTCACACAGGTTTAATTTTTTCATCCTTCTTTGATATCTTTAGCTACACGTGGCGGTGAAAAAATCTGGAAGAGCACTACCCCAGAAAAGCAGCTCTGACCCCCTTATTTGCTTCCCTGAAGAATTTTAACACCGCTTATTAGTCAAAGCATCGCGTCTAGTCAGCTAACTACTTCAGGGAAGTAAAATAAATTTATGCAATTTAGAGAAAGTTTCTGATATTTTCTCCGGAATCACAAGCCATGAAGCAACAGGCATAGTGACGAAGAAAGTAAAATATCTGCCCCAAAAGAGAAGAGAACGGTATCTCCACTCCACCACATAATCAAACTTCTCAACACCCATCGAACATAATCTAGTTTTCTACCCTCCACTCCACCGCACAGGCAAATCCGTCAACACTCATCGACTGCAGTCAAATTTTCTACGCTAGAGATCTTTGGAATTCCCGAGTTTTCGGATCACTTTCTATCCACAAGGGCTTGTCATAGATAATTTTTCACAAGCCAGCATTTATTGTAAACGTTTTCCACTTCGCCAAATTATTTGCAAAATGCAACCTAGACCATTTCGAGACCACCATCTATGAAAATAACACCGTAAACAAAACGTGCCGGAGTCAATCGCGTTACTACACGGTGCTTTTTCGTCCAGTTAACCTCTGTTTCAAAGTCTGGCCCCGGCCACGTTTTCATATGGCACCAAGATAAAAGAGCCAAAGAGTCAAGTCATGACCGTGGGAACCAATGATTTAAGCCTAAAAAAGATGGGCCGACTCTGATCGCAAGAAAAAAAAATGGATCAGCCTCATGATTTCGACTTCTTCGAAGGTGAGTCAGGTCCTCCCGACTCCGGCAATCAACTATCAGTCAGTGATCGGTCTCTGTCCCTCTAGTGCTCCAAGCCAAATTTTAATGGATGAAGCTGAAAGAACTCACCATATAAGGGTCCCTTGTACGGACCTTTGAAGAGTCGATGGGTGTTGGTCAACCGTTCGGTTTCAGCTCCGTTTTCGTCTCGGACGACTGAAGAAGCAGCCGAAAAGTGATAACTGAAAAGAACGTACATATGAATATAGAGAAGCTCTATCATGCGCAGTCGAAATGCAATATAAGAAATGATTTACCAAGCTCCAATCAACGAACTCCCAGGAACAATAGAAAACATGTCTCGCTAAAACCTTGCTAACATGAGTTAAGGCCAATGCGAGTGAGAAACACTACTCGTGGACGTAGACTAATAGACCATCTAATCTCTCCACTATAAAATTCCTCTCCTCATGCCTTCTGTGATTATGAAAACCCCTCGCATAGCATCTGTTTGTTCTCCGCCAGAAAATCCTCTGAACTTCATAATAAATTAGGCCAAACGTTTCCCATTTCAAAATAAATCCAGTAGTTTCTTTGCCAGGATGGGTTCCAAATAGTGCACACTAACGGAGGCAAAAGTCAGTCAAGGAAGCTGATTTCGCTATCCTCTCTGAATTTTCGCATCCAGTTGATTGTATGCATAGACTCGTGCAGAAACGTATGTCTCTCATTGCATTTTTTATTACCTGCGAACAAATGTTCTTGTTCATGCTCAGACCACCCGTGTTTAACAAGCCCTTATTGCAACGCGCAGCATTTCTGCACTTTTCTTTGTTTTGTTCTTTAGCGTAACTGGGATTACTTGCACTCTCACCATTCAAATTAGCCGCAAAGATTTTTGACAGCAGCTGTTCTACCCGTTCCACCTCCTCTGAAAACATATCGCCAAGCGTGCCTCGATTCTCCTCAGTAATTTGCAAATCTCAGAATAACTGGCAACGCAAACATCATGTACTCACATAACCTCGGTAGGATTTTAATATGAAGTGTGACGATAGCTGAAAAACGACTCCCAGCAGGAGTCAGAAAGCCAGAAAGAGCACATATGCGTAGTTACAGCATAGTGAATATCATGGCAGAAATGTTGAGGCTACCCTATCCAAGCATAAACGTTCTGAAAAAAGCGTAGTGGCACAACAAGCAGACCCTTAATGAAAGCTATCTTCACTTCGATGATAATCTGCTGATGAACGTTTACCATCTTAATTTTTAAAGGAAGATCGAACAAAACTTCACGCCCATCATTACTCGAATCTTTTATGCTCATAGACGCAGTAAATCACCTCAATGCACTATCACGAATGGAAACCTCACAGATTGATCGCATAGGAGCTCCTCCACAGCGTCCCAACGAGCACTGATCACCGAAACATCGGCAGATGGCTACGCTTATCAGCTATATCCCAAAGCCAAAAATATAAAGAAAAACAAAATACTTTCCAATGAAGGAAACTTTCGACAGAGGTTCGTAGGTGATTTTCAGCGAAAACTGAGCGAACAGTACATTTTGTCCGTGTTCCACATATTTTATTATTGCTGGCGCTGCCGCCGTACAATAATAGCTGAATAATTAAGTGATGGTAATAGAAGAAATAAATGAAGAAGCGTGCCATGACAGCTGGTGCCATATGAGCGCTTGCACTGCAATCATTCGACCGCTAAATATCTCAATAACAAATAATAAGCGAATGAGGCAATAATCGTTCGACATTTTAATAAAGATTCGATCCGGTATAACTTAATCCTGGTGCTAAACGCATATAACTTTCTCATCTTTTAGATGCCTGTAACTTCTTTTATAGTTCACGGAGCAACTAAGGAGCCACTCATCATGACACACAGATAGGAAGACAGCACGCTCAGACATCACGCTGTCATTATGTGCTTAGCAAATGCAAGTTTGCATGTAAATTTGAATAAACCACATCCTTTAAATATACGTATTTTGAGGATGAAGGGCAAACCTGAAAGGCTATTACAACGATAGTCGTAGATTTGGTTACGGATATTGCGAGTGGGTGATAACAACTTTTATCGCTATATTGTATTCGTTAATAGCGAACATAAAATCATATGCTAATCTTCCACTTCCATACGAAATAACAATAAAAGCTTCACTAGTGGAGCACTTAATAACGCCATTTTCTTGCCTTTAACACTTTCTAATATCCCACAAAAAAACTGCTTCCTTTCCAACTTTTACGGGGCTCGCTGCTGACAGGTGCAGAGTGAGCCTATTCAAATATCTTTTCTCAAACAGGATAATGTATGTGTGGAACTCTGTAACAAGTGAATATGCGAAAGCAAAATCATTAGAGATTCTTAAAAAGACAATCAAGTCCCTACAACCAGAACTACTTAGCTTCGCATCTCGCATAAGAGAATAAACATGCTTCGCACTTTCCCGGTGCATCTTTATTCACGAGGTGGTGCATGTCTGCACCTGTATGACTACTTCCACAGTTGCATAGCTTTGGCGGTTCTACCTATTGAGCCGAATCCTTGATTAAAACACACGCAGACAGTATAACCAGTTGTTGAACCAAGACAGCTCATGTACCTCTTATAACCGGGCAAAATCCTTAGAACGTGGGAGAGATTCATGCTAAGGGAGATATCTGGCCCTGTGGCTTGACATCTTCGAAGCAACTACGACGACTCTCAGCTACTCGAGAAGGAAAACTCGGCAGGGATGACGGTTGAAATGAAGAAAAAGAACGATGGGGATCACTTTCTACCACGAAATTACCATGCTTACTGCACGACATCAATTTCCAGCATTGAAAGCAAAAACGTTATGGGAAACCGCCGTAGAAAGCATTACACCTGGTACAAGAAGAACGAAACGTCACAGAACAAAAAGCTAGACCATGTAGAAAACAAATGATAGACATACGCCTGCGCAAATTTTTAGCTTTATAAGTCGTAAAGTTTGTTGCGAATGAAGTACAAGTCACTGTGCAAGTAAAACCTGAGATTAACTCAATATACCTTATTAATGAGGTTGTGGAATGAAACAGGCCAAACGTGGCAATGAATGAACGCGCTTTTGATTGATTGGTTGAGTCGCTGAAATAAGTAAGCAAACAAATAGCCAAATGAAGTAGGAAAACATACTTTTGCAGAACTTCAGCGGTGACATTCGACGATTCATCGCTAGAGAGCTGTTGCACAAGCTGCGCTCCTCGCATATCGCTGCAAACCAATACTGTTACAACCATAATGAAAAAATATTTTACAGGCGGAAATGTTGACGACTTTCGAACTACTCTATCACACATCCACATACTATGACGAAAGAACCCCCTACAGTTTTATAAATTTCTCCTCATCGGATCGCTCACAAACTGCCCTCGTCTTCCTCGCGTCAGAATTTGGCATGTGTATTTCTCTTAATTGTCGGAAGTTCAGGGATCTGTACTCTAAAATGCTTCACGATGATTACCATCTGATGCCTCCATTCTCAGGACTCAGCTCCTATATGACGCACCAAATAATGTCATTTTCGACTTCAACGACTCCATTAGTTTTATGCTGGTTTTTCAGTCTATGCAAAATACATGAGATACTGCTCGAGGAGAGGATAGTGACAAGAGGGTTCGTTCAATTCAATTCCCTACTGATCACTGGCTGAAATACACCGTGCCTAGAAGGTCCTTATTGCACACAATATGCACAATCTTCATATAATTTAGTTCTATAACAGCGAATGAGCAACCATGACGACCAAACATAAATGACAGTTTATCAGAGCCTATGATGGCATCAAACACCTGCGAAACAGAAGAAAGCCCGCCCTTAGCTCTTAATCATGTTTGAATTGGATCGTGGAATGAGTCATACGTAGCATGAAGTACCTCATCAATTTCATTTCAGACAATCAGACGCATTGCGTTGAAGACATGAATTTAGTCTGGACGACCTTTTACCGTGTCCATTGGAATGGTCGATGTCGGTAAAGATAAAGAACACGGTGAAGACGTAAGTAATTGAATTGCCACAAACGATGAAGCTCACTGGGTCGTAACAACCCGCCAGAGGGATGGCGCGAGGAATACGGTTTTCAGTGATTACAAACAGATTTCGAGAAGGCAAACTGGCTGCACGATTAGATCTTAGATCATGAAATCCGTGCAGCCAGGGATAGTCTATTTTCAGTGGAGTCAGTCCCCACTTTTCTTCTTGAAAACCCAGCAGTAGTTTTGCGATGATCAAGCCCGTCTCTGCAAATGGATGTAGACAATTCCAAATATGGTAGTAATGCCCACTAGCAAAATCACGGCCCGAATTGCAAAGTCTTCAGGATAACAATCTTTAACGAGTGGAACCAGAGGAAAGTTTCCGATACTAGTAACAACCTACAACGATGTAAATGTGAAGAAATAAAGTAAGCACTAGATGACTTTTCAAAAATCCCCCAGTTTTTTTCTAGACTTCAAGTCATTTCAATACCCTGAGAGGGGAAGCCGCGTATATCACGCATTTCAGCCGTACGCCGCATATTTTTTTATTGTACAAACAGAAGAGGCAATCGGAGAAACGTTCATACAACTCTCGCAACAGTGACAAATTAATCTAACACATCTTTATATACAAAGACAACAATTACATAAACCAAATACTCGAGAAGCGCCAGAAGTTAGTACAAAATCTCGATAACTAAAACATCAACAATGTTCAACTCAAATGCATGAGAAATGCGGAAGGGAAAAGTTTCTAGCGAAAGAACGAAACAAATTACCTGAAGTGCTGTCTGGCGACGAACGTGATCTCGGCACTGGGAAACGTGTTCTCGATTACTTCAACAACAGCAGTCATACTTTTCGACTTGTCCATCGCTGTGTCCGGGACAATCACCTCAAATCAAAGTTCCGACAGTCACATCATAATGCTTATTAGGAAGTTATAGCAGCGCTTTGCTGTTTTACAAAAGGAATGAGAGAGACAGGAAAATAGCTCATCGCAAATTCAGCACCGCATAAATGCAAACGATAATGGTTCGTTATTCGCGAAGTAATACGTATTAAAAGGACCCACTCCAGTTGACTCCGCTTTTACGACCTTTGAAATGGGTAAAGACTGTAAAGAACGAATGCGTGCAAGGAGCAAACAGAGAATTTGAAATGTCCTGCAAAGATTTTCTTGTGCAGAATGAATGATGTAAACATGAAGGGACTGCGAGTGAGAAGTATGCAGAAATGTGAGAAACTGGTGTGCGAGTTTCAGGCTGATAAGCGCGCATATTCGCACACTCGTTTTCGCTACTGCAATGGCAATACGTCACAATTAGTGCTGAATTACTAAGCTGAATGCCATCCTTATGTGCATTGCTCCATTCTTCCGAAAGTTTGTGACTACAACAAAATTTGCTTTGTTTTCTTAAAGTCTCATTTACAGTTCTGTTGTGCTTGAGTACTCATTCCCCATAAGACGAATTATGCGAAATATTGTAAACTATATGTCTCGATCAGCGCACACCTTTACAAATCTCAAAGAGTGGCATGGCCACTCTTTACATCCACAATTTGATGCGTGTTAAGAATTGTCTCTTCAGCCAATACCTTACTGGGCTTCGTGCAATGTTTTAAGATAGAATGACTTTGCCGAACTTCTAAGGAGAAGGCGGCCACCAAATAAATTGTCTCTCCTCTCCATCTCCACGGAGACTCTCTCAGATCAGAGTGACGAACGCAAAATATTCGTCCACGCATGCCAACGGTTAATGTTGGAGATATATGCTACTGCTAATGGCATATTTGCTTTGGACGTCTGTGCCAAGGTACTGCACGTGGAAAATACCTGAATATATAATAGTGGCAAGGAGGAAGGTGGACGGCGAAAGATCGTAGAAAGAACAGCAGCGATGTGATGAGAAACACCGTCGGAGATTTAGAAATACTACACCGCTTCCATTACCTGAGCTAATAAAGATCAAATGTCTAAAAGCAACAATCCTACCTCGACTGGATCAAGAACCTGAAGCTGTATTCGTAGACGACTGTAGGATGCCGTATCGATGAACTGGCTGAGAGAGAAAAATGCAAACGATAATGGTTCGTTATTCGCGAAGTAATACGTATTAAAAGGACCCACTCCAGTTGACTCCGCTTTTACGACCTTTGAAATGGGTAAAGACTGTAAAGAACGAATGCGTGCAAGGAGCAAACAGAGAATTTGAAATGTCCTGCAAAGATTTTCTTGTGCAGAATGAATGATGAAAAAATGAAGGGACTGAGAGTGAGAAGTATGAAGAAATGTGAGAAACTGGTGTGCGAGTTTCAGGCTGATAAGCGCGCATATTCGCACACTCGTTTTCGCTACTGCAATGGCAATACGTCACAATTAGTGCTGAATTACTAAGCTGAATGCCATCCTTATGTGCATTGCTCCATTCTTCCGAAAGTTTGTGACTACAACAAAATTTGCTTTGTTTTCTTAAAGTCTCATTTACAGTTCTGTTGTGCTTGAGTACTCATTCCCCATAAGACGAATTATGCGAAATATTGTAAACTATATGTCTCGATCAGCGCACACCTTTACAAATCTCAAAGAGTGGCATGGCCACTCTTTACATCCACAATTTGATGCGTGTTAAGAATTGTCTCTTCAGCCAATACCTTACTGGGCTTCGTGCAATGTTTTAAGATAGAATGACTTTGCCGAACTTCTAAGGAGAAGGCGGCCACCAAATAAATTGTCTCTCCTCTCCATCTCCACGGAGACTCTCTCAGATCAGAGTGACGAACGCAAAATATTCGTCCACGCATGCCAACGGTTAATGTTGGAGATATATGCTACTGCTAATGGCATATTTGCTTTGGACGTCTGTGCCAAGGTACTGCACGTGGAAAATACCTGAATATATAATAGTGGCAAGGAGGAAGGTGGACGGCGAAAGATCGTAGAAAGAACAGCAGCGATGTGATGAGAAACACCGTCGGAGATTTAGAAATACTACACCGCTTCCATTACCTGAGCTAATAAAGATCAAATGTCTAAAAGCAACAATCCTACCTCGACTGGATCAAGAACCTGAAGCTGTATTCGTAGACGACTGTAGGATGCCGTATCGATGAACTGGCTGAGAGAGAGTTCCGAGCACAGTGCATCCATACTGCCCAAACCGATTTCACCTCGTGCATTTCCTCTTCCCTCGACCACCGCTACAAGTACGATGAAATCTTTACACATCCCTCGTCATTTGTTGAATAAAAAACTCGTACAAAATGCTTGAAAGTACATTGGAACTTAGTTTATCCACTGCTGTAACTATGTCCTCAAAGGTTGCTATGGATCAGATAGGTGCATGGCTGTGACTAAGGAAAGGGTGATGAGATTTACCATACCAATGACGTTCACAATAAATTTACATTCGAAGAAAAGAGCAAGCAATCACTAACATAGGATAACGCACGACTTGCAGGAGCGGCGTGACGAAGCGGGTGTTCTACTCGAAGAGGATGCGCCAAGAAGGAACTTATATTTGGGAAGACTCGACGATGGCGGTTCTCTTCGAGATGTCTGTGCCGAAATCGAAATACTACTTGTCCCAATAGCCCTTCGCATTTTACGATCCATTTCTTTCGGATCCTGAAAAAAAAAGAGAGATTTTTGCACGTTTAGCTGCTCCCACCTTTGGCATTCCAATATCGTTGAAAGCGATCACTCGAAATACTCCTAATCGTACAAAACGTACATAGAAACAAGTTACCACCGCACAGCATAAATGGGGGACTAAATGCAATGGCCACAAGTGTAGAAAGGGAGCTGTGGATAAGAAAGAGCAGCGATGATGCAGCTTTACCCTATTAGGCAGCCGACTAGAAAGCTCCCGCCAACAGCTCGTTGAGTGCACCCGATCGATGCCCGTCTATCAGCCTTGCTAATATTATTTTATTGCCCGATCCTTATAACAACAATCATTTTACTCCAACAATTTGCTTCAGATTTCCTTTTGTTCTTATTCTTCCGCCTTTCTAATAATAAATATCTGTCTTTCGCTGCATCTCATCTTTTCGGATGTACATGTTGCCGCTCGTTGAAGTACAGGCATAAAAGACTAAAATATTTGAAGCAATAAAATAAACAAATAAAACATCCTTCCATTAAAGCAGATACCATCCAATGAAAAAAAAGTAGCACACTTTAAAATGTTCCTCACAAATGTGGAAAAAATTCGTCCATAAACCGATTACTTCAGTATCTAGTATGAAAGGTCCTTCTTTCTGCCCATATTCTACAGGCCATTAGTTTCGTCAACAAACAGGGAAAATTAGAAATTACTGCAATGGGAAATTGCCCAATGTAAATTTTAACGATTCATTTTCTTTCCAGGAAATGAGTGCAGCTTTAGGACACATTGACCAAATTTGTCACCTAAATCCACTCGTTATCAGCTTAAGGATGCACTCATCACTATTATCAATCCCTCAAATAATTACTCATCTGCTAGATCAAAAAACTTTGCAAGAAAACACAATTATTAAATATAATTAATAAATCATAATCAATTAATATTAGTAAAGATCAATATATAATTAACAAAGAGCAATATTAATAAGGATAATCGCAGTTAACAAGTCACAATTCAGCTAATAACATCGATAAATCAAAAAATAAACAAAAGAAAAGGATTAAACAAAAAATGGATGAAAGCCTCAACAAACGGAGACCAAAATCGATACAAACGTTAGCTAATTCATTTATCAAAATGCAACTGATAACATTGGATGTCAGCTCAGAGCGAACAAAAGAAGCTATAATGGATATAGAATCGCAGAAATCACAGATTGTTGAAGGTGAGGAAAGCAGAACGAAAAAGAAAACATGGAATATTCTTGAGAGACCTCATCCTCGCTTTTTCTGAAAACCTTTACTGGAAGTACCCGATCACAAGCATATGCACAACACGGCAACCGCCCTATCCTAAAATGCTCTTGTAAAACCTCAAAGCCTCTAATTGAAAGAAAGCGCTGATATGCAAACTCTAGCTCAATTTGAATAAGTTGAGGCATGCAAGTTCACATCGAAGTGAGCGTCGGATCGATTTGGTAATTGCGTAGTGTGAGCTCTTACTGTGCGGTATGGTTCCGACTCGTTTCTTCATTTTGTCTTCCTTTATTGGTGTGACGGTTCGGTTTCTCTTGAACAGGTGAGCCATTCACATTCTCACTTTTCTATGAAATGGAAGTATGTGCCAGCAAAGTTGGCGCGAAAACAACTTTTACAGTTGGGCATACGATGCTAGACGGCAACCCAGACAATACGTAATAATCCGTCACCCCCAAAGGCTGTTGTCTCTAAGAAAAAAACTCTCAGTGAAAAACCGTCAGTCGAACCATTTTAAAAGAATGCAGATGTTGCAATTCTTGCAAAAAGCGCACTACGATGATGTCATACACATGCATACCCAAGAAGGTGTAATATGTTTTTTCGTTCAATGGTTTCACCTTCTACTGCAGGGGTTTTTTTCGAACATATAAACTGTAAAAGATTTGTTTTCTTGATATCAAAATTGAAACTATAATTGAACTCATACGAGACTATCAGTTCCGAGTGTTCTGCTGATAACTCTCCTATCCACAGATAATGAAGAATGAATGAGAACCAATAAGGTGTTTTGCAAACGTTAGGCATGTTGATGCTTCAATAATAGTCATTAATATGAACATATCGGTCACGGGTGGGCAATTGCGGCAGCACTTTTCAGTAAGTTTTGCTTCTTGTTTGTAGCATATGAAACTGACTGCTCTGCAAGGAAAAGCACATGCGCTTGCCTTGCTATCCCCATTAGCAATCCACTGCGACAACCAAATCTCTCGCGGTGGTAATATAAACAAATACGTGCCATTCTTATACCATCATGATTACTTCTAATGAGTAAAACCGTGGCCATACAGCCTACCTATAACAATGTGCGCAAGTAATAGAGCACAGACATTTCTCAATTTCTGCAAATATACTCATTTAGATACGCAACGAAACAAACAATCGGTGAACAGTTACAACAGAAATATCATCTCTCGTTAAAAAAAAGTAATCAAGGCGCAAAATAGTTCACTGGCATGGTAGATTACTTATAATGGCGAATGTGTTGCGGTAGAATCAAAATGCAAAGCAATCAGCAATTATTTATGTTCTAAATGATTTTTATGAATTTAAATAAATGCATTTATCAGGAAATTTTTACCCCTCGTGAAATTTCTGCTGAGAGAATATCGAATCCAAATATTTTGTTTTTTATTTTTTATTTTTTGAAAAAAGCGTTATTGTTTTCAGTCAATAAAGGTTTGAGGAGGGGTCTATTTTGCCTCTTTTTATTTTTATTTCGAGTAATTTTTATAAACTGCACCTTCATAGGTAACACATTTGAAAAGATTTTTCCAAATCCCTTAGGCTGTGATAAGAAATTTGGCATACTCATGAAGCATAAATTGCTGCACACTTTCCAGCGTCGTGTTGCACAAGTCGGGAATCTCGCTCACCCACCCGCGTCCCCTTGCCTTAATGCACCACTTCTTCAACTTCTAAGGTGCAACCGAGTCGTTTCGGTACGCAAAACATTTCTCCTATTTTATAGTAAGCGCTCGTTTATCTAAAGTGTAGATTTACGAACGTTCTACCTCTTCATGCTGTTCATGCACATACACTTTTGTTGACTTATTTCATCCACTCCATCCATTCCATTTATTCCATTCATTCTATTCCGTTCTGTTCCATTCTATTCCATACTATTTCATTTCATTTCATCCAATTCCATACTATTTCATTTCCTTCCATCCCATATTATTTCTTTTCATTTCACTTCATTCGATTCCATTGATTGATTACCCTTTTATCAAAGCAACCAATTGCTTCCGATAAACTTTCTGCTGTCAAAGAACCTCATGTTCTGAAGGATATTGGAGGTTTTCACACATATATCGAGTTTAGCAACAATACAAGCACATCGAGATGTTAGAAAAAGGAAGAAGATTGTGTTTAAATTATGGCCTTCACACTTAGAAAGAGGTTCGACAAGAACTGAGTGATGAGTGAAAATAGGCAACTAAAAAAACTCCTTGCAACATAGAGAGAAATATTGATTTGTCAATTTGCTGCTCTTTCTGAAGGAACTGGGTTCACAACATATTCTCTTTGTGCTTTTGCTAGTTGGTTGCACCGAAGCAAGTAAGACAAGTGAATATGAATGAATTAATGAAGGGAATTCAGTGGGACAGCAGCGAGCATATTGTCAGGACTTAGACCTGGATCAGCGTTGGATGTGGAAACGGTTGAACCGAACACCAAACTCGTTATCACATTGTTTGGTGCCAATCTTTGGCCTCATGGATTCGATAAAGTTTGGTTAACAAGTGCCGAAAATTGTGAAGTACGTTCTCAGTTTGCCTTACTGAAGAGTGAAAAAGTTGTCATAGACATGTGATGGTTACTGTGACATTACTGATAGTTTCAAGTTGGGAACTCCCGAGTTAGCTGTAATGTATGGTTTACGCTATAGGTATGCTTCATATACCATATTTTACACTGACCAGTCAACCTCGAGAGGAGCCTCGAACATTTAAATGTGCCAGAAAATTTCCATGGATTACACACAGGCCGGATTTCCATTTTACACCGAATAGGTCACATAAAGCTAAAATAGGTTAGTCCAATTCGAACATGAAAGCAGCCAGTACTCTGCATATTTTATTTCCTGCTTGGCTGTTATGGAGTTGACATATTGGACGCATCAAATAAAAACGCATATCTTGTCAAGCATTTGGGGGTGACTCTTCACTCATTTGTTATGAGAAAAGTTATAAGAGAGGAGAGCTTTATATCTATAGATTTCAATTCACCTCAGCTCATATAAAAGTGTTGCCAGCTGTTACGCATGCAAACGCGTACTCACACACCCGAGCACACAAGGATATCGCTTCTGAAATGTGCTTTACAAATGCAAATATGCAAAGGTGCATATGCATCATTGGATTTTCGACGTCTGGACCAGATTCCTCCAGAAGATTATCACTAAAGTATAAAATTGTTAATTCGTTGGTCATTAGGTGGCTAATAACTGTCACAGTGCCATCGGTTACTCGAAGTTCGAATATTATCATAGCGATTCAGCACCACCGGAACTCCTACTCATTATCATTCACTGCCTCTGAAATTCTAGCGTATAGTGGGATGTTTTCTTGCAGAAGTCATACAGTGCGCAAAAAACAAGATTTTATCTCAGAATAGTTCAACAATATTCTACAGCAAGCGCTCTCGTGCTAGAACTCTCTTCAGGATTGCCAGAATATACGAATGGCCTTTATCTCCTATGCACTCATCCACCTTCAATGCCCGACGATATTGCTAGTGGTGTGAGTCGAAATTTTTTCGCATCTTTGATACCATAGTTAAGTGAAGTTCACTCTCATCATAACCGCTTTAATTTTCAAAGCACTCTGGCAGCCTAACAAAGCTTCTTTGCAGATAGCAAGCCTAGAAGTGTGTTACTTAGCTGGTGAAGAAGAACGTATGTGATGTCCGTTGTGATTTTTACTGCGGATTGAAAAGGCAGTTCCCAGGAGACCTCTCACCCCTCTAACTCTGCTCTTCTTGCTTCTTAGCAACATTCACGTTTTTAATGTCACCAGCTCAGTTCGCCTCACAGCATCTACCCTCAATAGAAAATTCTTCGAAGCGAAATGCGTGATTGTAACATAGCTTTCGGAAAAACTGGAATTGCAGGTGCATTTGGGTACCTGAGAGAAGAATTTCTGATTGAGAGCGGTTTCTGTCAGCGTTGCGTTAAAACCGTTCAAGAAAAGCGTTTCTGAAGTGACTCCGATATTTTTATGAATGACCCTTTTTGATATTTTCTTGTCTACAATGTGATTACCCCACCACGATATCGTACTTCAAATTAACAGCCGTCCACAGCTGCTTCTGCCGTCTTCTACAGCTGATCTTAGTCATGACGAGCTGATGGCGACTGCAATAACAATAGCCCACATCAAGATCAACTCCCCTTTGATGCAGCTGGGGTCACGTAATGAACTTCACCGTGCACTGACCATTTCAGCGCTTCCATCGTGAGCCACCACCTTCGTCTAACTAGCATATCTTTTGGATATTAATATCCTGTTCTATTCACCGCAAAAGTGACCTGCCTCGAATCCTTCGTAGCATTGATTGTTTCCATTGCTCTGAGTAAAGCATCAATAATCTATCAGCGAATATTGTACGAATATGTTTCCGAATTGTAAATATCATTTAGCTGGGCAAGTTGGCAGTCCGCGAATTGTATGTATTGTGGATTCCACTCTGGGCGATGATAATCGTGCTGGTATTGTTGGTGATGATGAGTGCTCTCTTTTCGGGTCTCAACTTATCTTTCACGTCCGTTGCACTCAACGAACTCGACATACTACAAAGAATGGGGGACGCCTATGTTAGAATGTTTTTAAAAGATTTCAGAGCTATTCTGCCTTCATTCCAGAAGAGAACATGAACCTCGCTCAATTACCATATGCCGGAACGATGCGTAATATATGGCGAGAAAGGCAAAACAGTGTTGCATTGTACGCTGATCAGAAGGCGTTATGCAATTTTCAGGATCATCCATAAAAGTCTGTGCGGACCTGCAATTTGCCAGAGATATCAACTATACAGACAACGAATAAAAGCGTTCCTAGAACAATTCACTTCAGTCCACGATGATGAATTCGAGAACATCAAAAATGCTATCACCAAATGCGCTTCGATGACGCAATCCTTGAAGAAAATACTTAGCAATGCTAGCACTCCTCAATGGACACCTCAAACCTTAACTTAATAAATTTGTTTCTTGTTTCTTATGACTGATTTTGTCAAATGCTTTGTTAGGGTCCACCTTATCAACTGCAGTCTGCTATCCTGCATTCAATCCATTAAACCAACCAGAAAGTGACTATGTGACTATAGTTATAGAAATAGTTATTCCGAATTCGGCTGCTACATTCAATTCCATATATTCTGTACATGATTACATAAAACTATGACGCTATGGAGCACCAGACGGAATACAGGGTCGATTTGTGGCGAGCAGAAGAATAAAACATTTTTCAGTCTGTAAAAAACGAGGCATTCACGAGCCAAGGGAATCCCAATATGGTTTTTAAGATTTTTCAGCAAAGTCGCCTAGCGAGGTCGATAGTCCCAGTGCGTCGTCATCTAAATTGGATTATATGTACATTCGCAACGGCAAACGCAGTAACGAATTGCCTTATTTCACTGTTATTCGAGCTGCTCATCAACCATGTCTGTTCTTTTTCTTTCTTGTTTTTCGCTACATAGTAAATACGATTCCGACTAATTCTGACTGTTGTCGGTATGTTGGATCTCAGTAGCACATATGTATTTATATACTGTTATCGTCTTTTATGTTCGGACGGATTGAGTTTACCTCAAACTTGGATGATAGCATGGTTTTAGACAATGGGACTTTATCCTCAAAGAAGGACTGAATCCGCAATTTCGTGTTTATCGCTTAAATGCCTTCCCATTGAGCTACAGGGGGCATCTTCAGCCACTATTGCATTCCAGTTCCGATCTGAATGTCAACATTCTATCCTCACCAAGCGTCTTGCGTTATATGTCAATAAAACTGTCACAAACTAAGCAACATATATAACGTGCCTGAAATATGCACTTCCTTAATATTTTAAGGTTCTTCAGCCTTCAAATTTTTGGTTGAATGTTGTGGAGCCCCTCTGATTTCTGTTAGTTATGCACATTTGGTTGCCTCAACTGGCCTGAAATTAGGATGGCGAATGTTTGGCTGAAATTTTATCAGATAGTCAAATTTATTTGGTGCAGCAAAAAAGACGAACAGCGTGGCTGACTGAAAGCCGATATAACATTGAAAAATGTTAGCCGCAGGCGCATACAGAAATGCACTAATAGTGACATTCATCAGGGCCACTTAGCAACAAAACATCGAGAATATTAAAAATCGTTTATTTCTTCAGTGATTTGTTGACAAATAAGCAATCGAACGTTTCCAGACGGATCTATAATTGAATTTGGATGAGAGTTCGCATTCACTAGCCATTTCGCGACCGCTAGAAAGGTGCATATCCTTTGGTAATGAATGGTTTTGGCTACAAATCCTTTTTAGTACTCGGAGTGGGTGATAAGCAATTTCGTACACCACTGTATCACCAAGCAACGAATCAATAAGTGGAAATTTTTTTAAACAGTATATCATTTCCCCGAAAATTTAAAAGCGATATCGGACTTTTTTGCAGTACTCACTGAATCAGCCGATATTCACACTCCATCCCTCCTCGACCGTTGGGACGTAAAAGAGGCATTCAAAATTCTCGCCTCAGTGTATGAACTTTTGGACACCGTGTTTGTTAAAAATTTATGCTAAAAACTTCTCACCTTGCTCGTATAAGTCAGTTCGACCTTTCCTTTTGCTGAGTGAGCTAATTTCTTCCTAGATTTCAGTTGTCGCAAGGGAAGATGCCATTTATTCTGGTCAGTATAATTCCAACGTTGTTTATTGTGGTTTTTGCCGAGATCCTGCCATTGGTAAGAGTTTTTGAACCCGGCTGTGGAATACTTACTTCCTAAAATCGACCAACTAAAAATTACCTGTGATCTCTTAAGTTA
>QEWY01003990.1:0-11260 GCA_006503575.1 Baylisascaris schroederi
TAGTTTTGCACTATGCAGGTTATTAATGAGTGGGTTAAACAACACTTTGTTCTGATGTGTGGATAAACGGCATCCTGCAGGTCATGATCTGTGGGTTGAACTGTATAGTGCGGGTCATGATATGTGGGTTGCACTGTACGGTGCATGACGTGTGGATTAAACTGCACTATATAGATCCATGATTCATGCGTTAAATGGCTTTGTAAACACAAAGTAAAAACCTACAGCAGCAAGCATATTGAAAGCGATATTGCCTTTGCGTGCGGGAACAACATCTTCATCGTCACTGCTTTCCTCATTATCACTCGTCGATTCCAATTTCAATTGTGCTAATTTCTTTCCGGCTGCTTCATCATCCCTTAAAAATGAGTATTGTCAGAAATGATCCTTACTTCCTTTCAGATCCAGAACTAAAAATATCTTCAAAAAAATAATATTCTCCTTTAATGTTATTAGATGGCTTTTTGATAAAGATAAGATAAATTAACATAAGATAAATTCAACAGTGATAAGAGATGATAAAAAACAATTTGGTCATCAGAGACTCATTTACGGTGACAAAAAAAAAGTTCACCTTGCTTATTACCTGTATTTAATAATAGCCAGGTGAGCATGATGCAGCACGCTTCGAATAAACTAACTCTAAATGCTTACATCAGGTGGAAATAAAAGTTTGTAAAGTTGTAATAAACCTAACAATGAGTTGTTCGGACAATGCCCACCGATGTGACCTGCGAAGGAACAAAACGTTAACACTTGCGGTCAAAAAGTTTTTATGTACTTTCTATATCCCTTTTTTATATGTCAGCCATTCTTATATATCGCAGCAGTAGGTTATGAATCTTGTTCATGCAAATTTTTCGTTATCACGACTACTGTGCAAAAAATTAGCAATTTATATCTGAGGTGAAAATTATGGAGGAAACTGTAGTTACAATACATAGTTGCAGTACAGTACACTATAAATACAGTACGCTTACAGTATACCTATTCTACAGTACACCTATTAACCTATAGTTATAGGTTAATGGATGAAAAATATGTGAGAAAAAACATGAAAAATATTGAACAACTATAAACTAACCAGTCGTCATTCTTTTTATTAAGTCCCTTCTTCTTTTTCGACGCCATTGCGTGTTGAAACACGGCGTTTTGAATCTGAAAAAAAAGAAGAAAGAAAGCTGGAATATGACATGCGAATGATCAACGTCGATCGAAATACATCGATTATGCAAATAAAATATGAATATATTTTAAATCCAACTAACATAGTACAGTCATATATCGGCTGGCAATAAGTGGCTATTACCGATATACGCCTAAGACATGGAACTATCAGTAACGACCACGGCAAACCATAAATAACGTTTGCAAAGAAACTTAGGCTGTAAATTACATAAATATTTGAAAGATGGAACAAACGGATTAATTTCAGTGAAATAGCCCATAGGAATAAAAGATGCCCATTCAGGAACGCTAGCTTTAGTTCGTATTTATCCATCCCTCCCCTCTTCTCCCCTCCCAACGTCCCCTTTAATGACCCTCCTTAATATTACTCGCCACATCCGCAATTACATGCTTATATCTAGATGTAGGCCTGAAGGATCTACAGCAAACCACGAGATTGAATGCATGTACGATAGAGAGTGACCGCCTCACTTCACTCAATTTTGAAATATCCATACTTCATAGAGGTTCCAGCAACACAACCTACCCCGACTAACACATATCTGAATAATTACCTATCCACGTCAACACACCTCTAATCCACCATGCGCTATGACCCAACAATGCAAGCTAGGCTGCAGGAAACGGTTGCATCCACCACAAAATGTCGTCATTTTCAGTTGATTTCGCGCTTACAGTATCCGTCAATGCTTTCATGATTTTATTTGAATTTTTGCACATTACAGCTGAAGTGCGATCAAACCATTGGTCATTGGAGTGGTCAAGGTGGGACTCGAAAAGAAAGTGACCAACGCTAATTCTATAAGAAATGGTCATTTTATAGAAAAATCATTATATTTGAAAAGAACATCGAATCTCCCTTGTTAGACTTCAATAATTACGGTATATAAGCATTGATGTGCAACGGTGAGAAGATTCACTTAACCATGAGGAATATTTCAACATTTTGCTCCTTTCAGTAGCGATGAGGCATACTATCGATCGTTTTATCTTGTTAGAGTCGAATTCAAATAACCGGAAAATAATGGACAGCCATCAACCGGAAAATAATAGACAGCCGTCAACCGGAAAATAATGGACAGCTGCCTAATGCTTCATGTATATCAAATAGATATGGCACTGAAGGAATAATCTCCTCAATATTTTAGACATAAGTGAAAATACATAGGCTAATATTAGTTGAACTTGCTAGCGTTAAACGATTGAAATGGATGATGCAAAAGGGTGCATCGTGCAACTGTAATACCTATGTAATTGAATTTAGTAAAAATTTAAATTTTTTATAATATTTCATGAAAATTTTTGTTCGTAAAAATTGTTTTCATCAGAAAAAAAGTTGTAATATCTAATATATTCATAAAATTGGAATAAATTAATGAAATGGAAATAATATTTAAAGTTTAAATATGAGCGAATGAAAAGGTACTTAGATTTGAGTTGCTGTTGAGAGATGTTGGCTGCCGGTCAAGGACATTTACATTTAAGTGCGCACAACAGTGTGCATAAATCGACTACAATTCATCCTATCACTGTGTACGTCTTCACAGAAGTTTCGGCGTGAATATATGTGTGGCTCAATTTATTTCTATAAAATTTTTACGCACTTTTCTCACCACAACTTTATTTTATTAATTATATATTATTTATTTTCATATTAGTTTTGAATTTTTATTTCTAGCCTTATCTCATTTATGCAAATTTTAGAGATCATAATGCAANAACGAACAAAATATTATGAAGAATTGCTCTAAATGATATTCTTCTAAAAGATGCTCAAATTAGAGAGAAAAAACAGTAGGTATTGGTTATGTTTTTTCATACAACAAGTTATTTCCTATTATATGGAAACTTTCGAGTCGTAGAAAGAGAAGCAGTTAAGAATCCACGTATTCATTCGTTTATAAAGCTTATTTCCTATTTCTTTAATTATTAAAAATAATTTACAAATCGTTTTCGCATCATTGCTTCTATAATATTAATGCATTTTAATGATATATGACTCGTCTGCAAGCATAAATAAGGTATGAAATTTCCATAGGTTTTTTTTTCTAATTCAAGAAGATTAAACAATAGAAATTTAAATTCTGCTTAAAAATTTATTCATATATTTGCAGTTTAACACTTTCGATAATTGTCTCTCTAAATAATCGAAATAATTTTTTTTTTAAAGATGCAAAACAACTTTATGGATTTTGAATTAATAAAAGCCGAAGTGGGCAAAACGCGTAAAATGTATGAACTTTGGCCCGCACATAAACATCCTGCAATTTATTTCTCTTATTCGTTTGTCGTCTATTGGATTATGGAGTAAGTTTATATTTGGTTTTTTTTGAAATACAGATGTTTAAGAAATCGTAAAAAATTCGATTTTCAGGTTTACTCTAACATCTTTCTTCTTTTCATTTAATAGCGAAGATCAATTTCATTCGAAGATACATTTCATTTGTAACAATCTTCTTATCTGTTTCCTCTCTGTCATTCGTATATTTGCTAATTATCTCTTGAATCATATAAGCTTCATCGTTTGAACCCATAGAAAAGTGGAAAATTTTCAACAATAAAATTGATGCATTTAAGATTTTTCCTCATAAAAAAAAGAGTATTTTATTGCAGATATTATCTAAATCCTTTATCATATCATTTAATCACTCGAACGAATGCTAACAATATGGATGACGATATAACTATAAAGAAGCGTTCTTATCATTTATTATTTTCACGATTATTCAATGGTTTCATATTCTCAATATTTTTATTTTTTTCCACTTTACATATACAACGAATTGGAGAGATTCATTTATTTATTATATGCATTAATTTTGTGCATATAATTATTTCTGTATTGTTAATTATTTTTGTTATGTTCAGTTTTCGTTATGATAAGATTGATATGAATGTATTGAATGATAATGAGAAAATAAAGGTCGATTGACGTAATTTTTATTTTATTTTATTTTATTTTCGCTATTTGTTGAATAAAAACTTCCATTTTTTTTAAAAGCTTTTTTCCTATGAATAGGATTGAACGATTTACGACGATATATGCGCCAATTTTATTTTATTTTATTTTATTTTTGCTACTGCTGAATAAAAACTTCCATTTTTTTAAAAGCTTTTTTCCTATGAATAGGATTGAACGATTTACGACGATATATGCGCCATTATAAAAAGATTTTATTGAAAGCCCCAAAAATTTTTGATAAAAATTTGCATTTTATACATGGCAGGATATAAGCCAATGATTAAACAGCCATAAAATAAATGTTAGTCGAATATTTGATCGACTTGAAAAAATATATTAGGCGGTAAACATTTCTATGTTATATGTAAAGTTGTTTTTTGAATATGCTAATTTCGAAACCCTCTGGAATTTGCGATCACAAAATGAATTTAAGAAAATTTTTCGACGAGAAATTTTCGATAGCAAAATTAATTATAAGTTTTTAGCAAATTTAATTATCTCTAGGCAACAAGATGTTTTTATGAAATTCTTAGAGAACGTTGCGAGCACATAATGAATATTTTCAACGAATCGATTGCATTGCCAAATTTTAATTAGAGAATATTATTTAATTCTGAAATATAACGGGAATTCCATAGTGACGACTATTGATGATGAAAAATATTTACATTGTTAATAAATAATCAACAGATATCTCTTACAAATATTTTATAATATTTTAATATCAATAATAACATAAAAATATTTCATCAAAATCATTCAAAAATATGAAAAAAACGAGAAGAAAAGAAATGGAAAACGAAAGCAATAAGACATTAACAGAGACTGCAATGCCAAACCTCAATTACATATTCGAGAAGACTCCTAATATGTGTGCAATAGACGAGACTTGTAATAGATTTCATTGATAATCGTATCGATAAGCTTATCGAATTTAAGTTTGTAATCAGTCAGAACATCTAGGTCTTTAAAGCAACTGTAAATGAAAAGTGTGGTACTGCCGATATGATATATTTTGGTATTTGCACTTCGAAATGAAAATACAGGAACAGTAAAATTATTTTGCAACGGAGAAGCTAAAATCCGATTGCCGAAATCATTGCGAAATCGAATTCAAAGTGACCTCAAGTGATGGACAGTGGTCACAATTGGTGGACAGTGGTCACAATTGGTGGACACAGAGTGGGTAATGCGCAGTTTAACGTCATCTGCATAAAGATGAGCAGAAATATTGTTCGATAGGCATTCAGATAAATAAATTGTTTATATTACATTAGAAATACAAATAAGCGAAGAACACTTCCATAAGGAATATCACTGCACATTTCGAATTTGTTGGAAAGCGATGTATATTCACCTTTTACTCTATAATTCCTTTTAATTAGGAAGGCTTTAATCTATCGTAGAATGCTCCCGGAAATATTGCAAGTATGAGTTGTCCTTAACAGGAACGAAATAGGTATAAAGCATCAAAAACCTTCGTGAAATCAATGTAAGAACAATATATTGGCATTTTATTGTGGAGATCTTCATTCGAATCACAGAGAGAGAGAGAGAGAGAGAGAGAGAGATGACGAATAAATAAACTTTAGCGATGATACAATTGACGAAATGAAACAAACATCAATTAAATCAAGCAAAATCGAAGTGAATATTTCATATTTTCTCATTGAAAAAATATTTCATATTTTCATAAATCGAATTGAAAATAAGAAATCCCCCTACCAAAAAAAACGAAAAAAACATGAAAATCGAAAAATTTTCTTAGTTTCATTTCCTTTTTTTGGAAATTGAAGTTGATGAAATTAAATCATCATCATCGAAATTTGTGAATAAAAATTTACAAAGAATAAGGGCTCTAAAATGAGGTGAATATGTAAAAATATTTACCTCATACTCGTGATTAGTGATATAACTTTTAGAGTTTATTCGATTATGACCAAAAAATGGTGAATTAATTAAATATGCAAATATTTAATAATTATAATTGTAGTTGCATTAATGAAGAAATAAAAAAAGCGGTTTTTATTTCTTAATCTCTTTCGATTTTATTTGTTTAGTAATCAAAGGGTTTTTCTTTATCATCTTATTTTCAAGTATCATATCAAAGTGCAACGTTAAAAATTATGCAGAATTTGTAGTTTGTAGTGTCTTACATGAAAGGTCGATAAACAAAACGTGTTACCGGTAGAGAATGATATACACAGGTGCCATTTCTGTGCATTGAGGGCTTTTGTGTGTACGTTGCTGAGTTGGTGTGTCATTCGTTGTGACCGCACAACCTTTGTGAAGTTCGTTTTGTTGAGCATTCTCTATCATGGCTTCGAAAGCTGGTTAGTAGTGAAATCTTGTATTCATTTCCTCATTTTTGCAAAAATTTTTCTTTTATTTTTATATACGAATTGTTTTTCATATTCATATGTTATTGTGCTTCATTTACTAATAATTGTAATTAATTTCTTCTTTTTTTTAAAATTGAATATGCATATTTCTCAAACAATAATCGCTTAGAAATGCCCTTAAAAATTTGAATATTCAAATTTTTGAACAATAATTATTTGCTGAAATTATTCGCTAATTTCAGAGGCGATCCTATCGTATATCTCTTTTCGGATTCATTCTTAAGTATTCTCAATCCTTAACAGAAAGAAATGATGCTAATTGCAAAAAGAGTATCTTCTTTATGGGGCCAATTCTTTTTTTAAAATTTTTATTAGCGGTTTGAAAAAGAATTGTCAAAAATTTTGCAGCTTTATTTCGATACAATTATAGCATATATCTAAATAACTTGAATGATAAATGCTCACTTTAATATGTTATTAAAATAAAATTTCAACTAGAATTGAAAGCATACTTTTTTTTCATATGTTGACAGTAAATAGAGATTATTATTGAAATCCCCTGAAAGTGAGGGTCTATTTAAAGGAGTCTAACATATTAAGTTAATGAAATGAACGGTAATTATCGTATCCATTTCCACTACCGTATCCATTTCCTAAATGAAGGGGATAAGTGTTGCTTGTTTACATAGACAGTTGCTGGTCATGTTTTGGTCAATTCAATAGCTATTTATAGCTCTTCTTAATGAAAAGATCCAAATCAACCGGAAATGCTTTAAATACCTTAATTGATAGCTTATCAATATCAGCAAGATTTGAGATATGAAATATAATTGCTAAAGTAAAGATAGTGAAATTAATTAACGTTGATATTTGCATATTTGTTTTAGGTGTTTTTATCGTTGGTGCAAAGCGAACTGCATTCGGAACATTCGGTGGTAAATTAAAGAATCATACGGCAATCGATCTAGCTGAAATTGCAAGTCGTGCAGTATTGAATGAATTTAACGTTAAACCAGAACAAATCGATCATATTTTTTTCAGTTATTAATTGATTTTGTTATAGCTTTTATGCAAATATCTTTAAGTGCTAAATTTGCACTCTTCTTTCCATTACTCCTATATGTAATTGCCTGCTTATTGGTTCTTTGTCACCTCTGAGAAAAGTGATTGAAATTTTTGTTGAATAAGATGTATTCGATCAATAAATGCATATACTGTTTATATAAATAATTTTAGGTAATGTAATTCAATCATCCGCTGATGCAATATATTTACCCAGACATGTGGGTCTTCGATTGGGGATTCCCGAGCATGTGCCCGCATTGGGTGTGAATCGACTATGTGGATCTGGTTTCCAGGCGATAGTAAATGCAGCTCAGGTTGACTTTTTTTTCAATCCTTAGACGCATTCTTTCATGATAACATCCCGTGGATTATTGCTATATTTTCTATTTAGTTTATATTTTATTATTAATTGTTTTAAATATTATTGATAGTGACAACTTCAAAATAATATCTCAACAAATAAGTGAAATAGAAGAAATAAAGGTGAAATTAGAGATTGTCTAACTAACAAATATTCTTTCATCTTTATAATTATGCGCTATTTATTATCTTATTGAAAAAAATATTTCAATTTTCATGTGTAATTTTATTATTCTTAGAGGAATTTTTAACGAAGGCATGAAATATCGGTTAAATTATGTCGTTCTTACTGTTCTTTAGCTTTTTCTTCGTAGATTTGTTTTGAGGATCGCATTGATGGCCATCGTATTATTGGAAAAGGTGGTGGCTTAATTCTTTTAAACTCATAAGCAGAGGCTAGTCGTGCTCCATAATTCGGTACATTGGATCTCAATAATGGTGATCACTTCGACTGTTAGTATTTGATAAGTAAGATTGTGGTTGATTTATTGAGACAGATTAATAGAATATATATATAAAAATTTCAAATTTCCAGATAATCTAGAATTGCAAAATTCTTTCTCTAGGATTTAAGAGATATTTAAAATTCATTCTTAAAATATTTGAGCAAATTTCGAAAATTTTTCTATCATTTTCTGAGATAAAAATCTAAAAAAGAATAGCAATCGCCATTATAATTTCTCCGTCTGATTTTTTTTTCAAATCTTTCAGGAAAACTAGTTCTATTAATGTTTGAACAATTTTTCATGTGTACTTTTGTTGTTTCAAGAAAAAAAAAAGAAATTCTACTTTTCTAATAGGGAAAAAAAATTCATTGATGTTTTATAGTTCGAAGATACATTGTGGTCTGGACTGACTGACGCACATATTAAAACACCAATGGGAATGACAGCTGAAAAATTAGGCGCTAAATATAAAGTGACTAGAGAGGATGCTGATCGTTTTGCTCTACGTTCACAAACATTATGGAAAAAAGGTAATAACTCATATCTATTTCTACTAACTATATAATCAATTGTGATATAATATTATAAATATATAATTAAGCAAGAATTTTGTGTATAATTAATTGAAGTAATGTATTAGGTTGTAATTTAGTACAATTAAGTTGCATAATTAAATTAAATTGTAAATTATGATAGGTGAAAATGATTCAAAGGTATGCTAAATGATATCGATTCAGAGCAACACTCTATAAATTTTATCAAAAATTTTTGCTCAAATTTAAACAATTAGATGATATTGATTAGATTCGTTTCTTATGTTGCTTAATTTATTTATGAAAAATAAGAGGAATTAGCGTATAATATGTGCATATCTTGAATGAATATATCTATCTGCTGAATTGGTATTGTTGGTCAAATGCAACAATATGTGAATATTCATTGAAACGTGTAAAATCATTAATATTTAAAATGTTTAATATTTTACAGCTCATGAAAATGGTATCTTCAAAGCGGAAATTGCACCTATAACAATTAAAACGAAAAAAGGCGACAATATTTTTGAGGTATCTGCCCTTTAAATGCTCTCATAAAAAACCCCATCAAAATATTATTTTCATATGATATTATAATGATTTCACACTGAATTTCCCTTATTTGTCGCATTTTTATGTTTCTCGTAATTTAGGAACAAAACTTAAACACTTTAGATAGATAATTACGCCCGTTCACGTTGACTAAATAAAGCTTTGATATATGAGTGGCCCTTATTTAATTCAAAGAATGCTGCTGTAGTGGACTATGAACACTGTTTAAGTGCAGAAAACTGAATGGGCGGATGGATTCCCCATGGGAAATTAAGAGTACCCTCATAAATGTATTAGTTGAAGAGGTAAAGAATGGTTCCGTATTGACATGATCGTTTAAGAGTAGTATTCCTGGAGCAATATATGCTGGAAAAAAAAGAGGAGCTCAATATTAGAAGGATACGAATTGAGATCCCTCTATAATTTCAACATCAATTAATTTATTTATAGGTGGATGAACATCCACGTTTAACAACACTTGAGAATCTCTCCAAATTGCCACCCGTATTCCAAAAGAATGGACTCATCGATGCAGGAAACGCTTCCGTATGTATCTTTTCACTTGCTAATTGTTATCTAAACTCTCTATAGCTCAATAATTTTTTTTAAAATTTATTTTTTGATGCAATTTTTCCACTTAAAATATTTTAAACTTTGCGAAAAAATGCATCGCATTTTATTAATTGTTTTTTTAATATGTAGATTTTATTTCTTCTTTTGAAAAGTGGATAATTCCTAGAATCAACATTTTGATTGCAAGTAATGTAATGAACTCTAATTTTACACTGCAATTTTATTGGCAGTTTTGTTAAGTTCGCTTAAAGTCAGTTCATATAGACTACTAACGATAATGATATTGCTTTGAGGAATCAAACCCATATTACAATACGCATTCATTGCTTTTTTTATAGGGAATTTGTGATGGTGCTGCAGCATTGTTGGTTGCCGGTGATGCAGCTATCTCGAAATATGGCCTGAAACCATTAGTTCGAGTTGTAGCTTGGGAAGCAGTTGGTGTGGATCCAAGTATAATGGGTATTGGTCCTGCACCTGCGATTAGAGCTGTCCTCAAGAAAAGCAACCTCACATTAAAGGATATAGATATCATCGAGGTGTGTAATACTTGTTATTCTTTCTAATTTCTTTTTGTTTCTAAATAAATAAATAAATTTTTTTTTTTTTTTTTTTTTTTGAGAGAGAGAGAGAGAATTTCTTATCTCGTTTGCTGAAACCTCTTCAATATTTAGTCACCTCTCACTTCGACATGTTTTGCAAGCATAAAACAACTTTGTCAATAAATTTAATAGAGTATTAACAACAAGTTTGGAATAAAGTGGCAACAAGTTTTCAACGAAAAAATAAAATAAGAGTAATTTTAAGATTATTGAAAAAAAAAATCTTCTATGAAACACTCAGATGGCATCTTGTATCTGCCATAATCTTGTTTTATTATTGTTTTTTATATCTTGGATTTAATTATCGAGTGGGATTTAAGGTGAACGAAGCTTTTGCTCCACAAACATTGGCCGTACAACGAGAATTGAATATTGCCGACGATAAATTAAATCTAAACGGTGGTGCGATCGCTTTAGGTCATCCATTAGGCGCATCGGGTGCACGAATATCCACCCATATCACGCATGAAATGAGGTCTCTTTCATGATTGTTGATTATTTCGATTACTATCCGATGCAAACGTTTCAATTTTTTGATCGGCTATTATGAGCACATTTCCTCGAATAGAAATGAGGATTAAATTATGGAGAATTATAGGAGTTGCTAGCTTTATATGTGTATGGCATTGTTGTTTTT
>QEWY01004008.1:4272-26999 GCA_006503575.1 Baylisascaris schroederi
TATATATAGGGTCCCAGCATACTCGAATATGCCCATTCACTAGATGGCATATAACTTAAGATTTCAAGAATTCGTGCTTCCCTCGATGACACTGCTCAACCCCAAAGGAAATCAATCTGTTGCAAATTCATTGTGGTTTACCTTTTCTGTTGTGCTAGTGACGGGCAAAACAAAGTCGCGTGGTTGGACAAGTCCTGGTGTCTTAAGATAATAACACCCAGGTGATGCAGGTAAGAAGACACCCATACTCAAGATTCCAGAAACATGTCAAATGAATTTTATCACTTTAGTGTGCTGTCTTGGGTATTTCGTAATGCGTCACCGCTTACTGTTGGTTGTGCGAAATCGATAATATTTAATTGCGACGATCAATCCAAAAATGCTGCATGATACACCGAGCAAATAGCTAGCCACTATAGCGTTAAAAGGAGGTTCCTCCGATTCCCCTGCAAGCAGGTTCCTTTTGTCAACAATCATTCCAACACAGTCGGCTTCGGTTAGTACAATTCCATATAAACGTAAAAAATTAAATTCTCCTGTTGTCTAGTGAAAGATATTTGGAGGTAGTGAAAAGGATGCATAAGAAGGAGATTTAGCGCCATTTAGAAATTGCTATCTAAAACGCTTCCATGTTTTGTTGAATATTATTTGTACACGGTGGGAATAAAACAATAAACAGATTTTGGCAACCAAGCTAAATCTTCGCTTCTAGCAATTTTTCAAAAGGATGAAATGAGAAAATGATAGGATCGACCGACTCAGAGAAAAACTGAAGATGCGTAAGTGATTTTGCCTCTATAACATAACTATGGAGACGTTCTATTGTGAATATTATTGAGACGTGCTGCGCCATTTGTGTTCACTGATGGGCGCCTTTTAAAAGGTGCGCGTTTACAGCAGTGCTATATCGCGTCGCAGCGTAGCATATTGCGATACATGGCCTGCAATTTCACAGACAGACGGAATACCCAAGCTAAGCTTTTTTGCGAGGTATGGTAGGTAGAGGTAGACACTTCAACACTGGTACAGCACGGCACACTTCGTACCTGAGGTCAATTCCACTGGGTCTAGCGCGAAATTCATTGCCGTTTTATTTATTTATTTATTTACTTATTTATTTATTTTGAATTGCCATCACAGTGAGGCTGAGGTTCAGTGGATAACCGATAATAAGAAATGATGGGTCCAGAGAAGTCGAAACCGACTCTTGGATAGCCTCATCGCTCGCAGAGATTAGAAAAGGGTGGCAACATGCTTACGACAATATTTATCCCACTTCGGTGGCAACATGCTTACGACAATATTTATCCCACTTCCCTTTGTTTGTTGCAGCAAAAAATAATTCCCCTTCCGTTCAAGAATTTGTTAAATGTCTGTGGTGATCATGCTCGATGATTATTTATGCGTGTGCCTTTGCGTGCGTATATATTTGTGTACTTCATATGTGATTTCTGCACGCGAACTGGAAGCGTTGCAAAGCCGATAATAGTGGAAATGACTCAGGATGAGACATTCATCCCTAGGGTGCCTCCTACATGTGTCTGTTAGCTCCATTCATTGTCTCGTGTGCAGGGATCATTTATAAGCAAAAAGAAATTCAGCTCAATCTTCTCATCGAAGACCAACTCGACGCGGATGGTACGGAAAAGACGAAGCCTCGTGCAATTTCACCGAGCTATTCACTTTGCTTAAAGTCTGCCAAGCTGAATTGTTCATTTGTTTGTTGTGATCGAGTGTTTTTCGGTTGCTGATGAGTACTGTCAAATGGCGTGTTTCGGTAATCTAACGCTTTCAGCATTACGATTAAATGAATACTTCAGTGAGCTGTTATTCAATTTTTTTTAAAATCGACTTAGGTATGGTGGGGCCGTTCTTATCAAGGTACAGTGCGACACTATGCTATGGTTGTTTTTTTTGGGGGGGGGCTCTTTCTAACGTACGGCATCGCATGATCACGTTTATGTGTAGTTTAAAACGGTACGAAATGATCAGCTTTTTTTAATACCAAATACAACTACCAAAACCTGGTAGACTATCCAACACCGTTTGCGTCCCCTTTATTGCTATCAACCATGTACCCGTTATCTGGGTGTTGTTTTTGAGAGCAGCAAATAAGCGAAGAAGCCAAAACAGCTGAAATATCTCTCAGAGTTCGACTCCTAGCGAAAGTGGATGATTCTTAGGAACCGAACATGAGAAAAGAATGGAGTCAACTCCTTGAAACCGTATGCTTTTGATAAAAACGATTACAGAGTATTCACTCTCCCACTCTATCGACTGATGTATGTTTCATCATCCGTCAGGTCAAAATTGTTTCATCATCCATCTTCGCACATATAAGCACTAGAAGTTGAATTTGTGCCAGGACAAGCATGCAAAACTAGATCAGTTTTCCAGAAAGGAAAGGAAGGAGGAACGATGAAGTAAAGACATCTTCTGGTTAACTTTTAGTCGTCTTTCATAAGCATTCAAAGTTTCTATTTATTACAGAAGATCACAGGCAATTTTACTTTTTGGCGGATGTTTTCAGACTTATGAGTTGATAGTAGGATGTTATTTTTCACTGAAATGTGCCAAATATTGTGCTCTCCAGAACTTTTTGGTGGGTGCAGGTTTAGTATAAGTGGGTGAAAATTGTGTATATATACCAGTTCCATACCTAAGGGTTTCGCGGCTTCGGAAATCTGAACGATTCGAGTTTGGCAAGTGCGTGTGGTATCAAATGAAAGTACGAATTAAGCTCTATCCAGTGAGCATTATCGCTGGTCGGGAGGAGTACAAGGCGTGAAGTAAAATGAGTGTATACTTTTTCCCCTACAATATATAGACGACGAAAGTTGCTTGGCTTTGCAAGGAAGTGGGTGAAAATTGTGTATATATACCAGTTCCATACCTAAGGGTTTCGCGGCTTCGGAAATCTGAACGATTCGAGTTTGGCAAGTGCGTGTGGTATCAAATGAAAGTACGAATTAAGCTCTATCCAGTGAGCATTATCGCTGGTCGGGAGGAGTACAAGGCGTGAAGTAAAATGAGTGTATACTTTTTCCCCTACAATATATAGACGACGAAAGTTGCTTGGCTTTGCAAGGATTAAATGGCGCAGTCAGCCAAGCATCCGGTTGGGAGCAGAGGTAATGGCAAAGGGGAGGGATTCGGTCCTCTGGGGCGTGAGTTTGTGCCGTTTTTGTTTTTNTATGCGTGGGGTGTGTTTGAGTGTGTTGTATGATGTGGGGGGCGGTGTGTATGTGGTATGTATGTGTACGGGGGACGGAGTGTGGTTTGTGATGTGTGTGTGTGGTGCCGGTGGGTAGTTGTGTATTTCCGTTTGTGCGTGGTAGAGAGGATAGCGAAGTCCCTACCAGGGCCTAGACAGACTTGCATAGAGGTGTGACATCCACAAAGACAACCGTACGTGGATGAAAGCAGGGGTTGGATGCGCAAGGGGTCATTCTATATCATCACATTCACAAGAGCGCCGAAAGCTGCCGCCCTCTTTTGCTTCTATTTTCTTCTGTCTTTGCGAGCGCCGAAGGCTCGAGTCTGTTGTTGAGAGCCTCGTCTTCTGTCTTTGCGTAAGCCGAAGATGCGAGCCTGTTTTGTAATACTGCGCGTTCGTTGTTGTGCGCGGCCATGAGTTATCCCACGTCATATCATAACCCTTGAGAGAGGAATCTTGATAAGGTTTTTTGCTAAACTTCGCACGTGAAATGAGAAAAAGTGTTATTCGATGTTGCTTCATATGGAGCCCGTGCTATTCATTCAAAAAGAAGATGCTTCGTGCTCTAAACATAGTCTATGAAACGTTTCGTTATTCCTTCCTGTGGCAGTCTGGTATTTCTTAACAGTGAACCTATGGCACGATTCGTACATAAGCGCCCTGGACAATCCACTTCTCGTTCTGCTCGGCAGGTTCCCAACCTGTTTTGCTGCACAAGCTCTCATACGAAACATTAACTATGACAGCCATCACCGCATCACCGTAATCTCTAACGAACACCTGCAGTTTCCTGGATACGTGGTATGGGGAGTAAAGATCATCGGCAATGCATCTACGAAACACGATTGAAACTCGAGTGCAGAACAAAGCGCTGGAAGATTTCTACTAACTCGAGGAGGCATCATTCGACCCTGATTTCGACACCATGATACAACTGTGTATAAGGCAACTGATGCCAAGAATACAACCGGCAACCTGGAAAAAGCATTCCATAAACAAGTATTTCAGATATCGGAAGGGAACATTACACTTCATACGGCTATGAACCACCTTTCCATCCATCACGTCTCTTGACATAATTGAGTTAACTATTCGACGACAATTTTTGCAAAATTTTTCTTTCTTTTTGCAATCTTTCTCGAATCAGTACGCAGTGCAGAAATGCTAACAAAGTGCTGGCGCCATCAACTCTACCTCCTTTAATCATAATTTCTCATTTCAGATGCTGCCAAGGATATTTCCGGGACACCGATCTGAGATTTCATGGTTATAGAGGAAGGAAGGACTCTGAAAACATGAGAATTCACATGTCTATCAAATCCAATTCAATATGTTCGGAGAAGTCGGCGGAAAAAGGGAAGTGAGGTAATGCTGCAGACAAATTCCCACGTTTTTTCCTGGGAATTCCTGCAGGTTTCTGAGCATAAAACTATCCCACCACTATTATAAAATGAACATCAGTCCACCTGCATGGCGATGTAGGGAACGAGCACGCGAGGGCCTCGAATGAATGCAGCGTAAATGGTGATTAGCGAAATGAATATGCAAGATGCGGTATATGAATAGCCAACAAGCATCTCGGCTTGCCTCGGTTCACGCTCACAGTTCCACAACGTGAAAACTCCACAAACGAGCAATGAGAAGGAAACATAGTGCATCCAGCACTGAAAAAAAAACATCAAACGTGCACAATGAGACGAGAGGAAGTCGTCAGAAAAACGAAATATCCTTCCAATTTGAAAACCTTAAAATGACATCAATATACATATGCCGAAAGGAGAAGGAGGGTAGATAATACATAGGATGAAAACTTTCTGAAAGGCCACCGAGATCTGGCAACGTGCCAGCAGAGCGAAGCTTCATTATCCTTAAATTGATAAAGGCTTGAACTACCAATTCGGAAAACTGTCAGGCAGTTGCTCATCACTCCTCCTCCGCGCCCTCTGCTAATGCTGTCTATTATATTTGAACTATATACGAGCACAATCACTATAGTTTTGCGTCCGCTCCTATACACAGTTTTGTCTCAAACGTTCCAGCCATTCTAAGTGTCGATATTTCGATCAAGAAAGTTCGTCGAATAAAGTTTCTGTTGAATTTGGAGACGAGCAAACGTTCGGCAAAAATCATGTTGGCTGAACGCAAAGGAGCGTCACATAGACACAGAGTGCTTTCTTTTAATGTATTCTGCAATTTCAATGAACCTATAAGCTATATTCACATTATATTTCGTAACGCATTTTGTCGTCTGAAACTATGAAACATCGCATCATATATGACATTCCTCATGATAAGTCCGTGTTATACTATACGCTTGCTCCCTTAAACTATCCTTATCGTATATAATACTAGCCTATGCCCGGAATTATGCCTTACGTTTCGTTTAACAAATTGTGTAAAAAATACTGCAGCGATCGCAAATTCTATCACAACTTTACTGCTGCAGACGAAATCCCAAGTCTTCTATTCAGCGAGCGGAAATTGAAGCAAAAAATATAGAAGCAGATTGCCGTCAGTGAACAGCAGGAAAACTGATCGTCCAACATCTGAAAGGAACAGATGAATAAGCAAGATTTGTGAAGCGGCTGGCTCTATTGCATTCAAAGTTGCTATGCAAAAATGCTATGTCTGTTTCGATTGAATCAGGTTCCAGGCTCGCGACAAGTTCAATTGGGTTGAGGCGGTCACTCAGCGAAACTATAGCCAAATTCAACTTTTTACGAGCGCGCAAGACAGGCCTTTCCAACTCCGGATAGGGGTGAAAGAGAGGCTGAGCTAAGCNCTTCTGCTAATGCTGTCTATTATATTTGAACCATATACGAGCACAATCACTATGGTTTTGCGCCCGCTTCTATACACTGTTTTTTCTCAAACGTTTCAGCCATTCTAAATGTCGATATTTCGATCAAGAAAGTTCGTCGAATAAAGTTTCTGTTGAATTTGGAGACGAGAAAACGTTCGACAACAATCATGTTGACTGAACGCAGAGGAGCGTCACTTAGACACACAGTGCTTTCTTTTAATGTATTCTGCAATTTCAATGAACCTATAAGCTATATTCACATTATATTTCATAACGCATTTTGTCGTCTGGAACTATGAAACATCGCATCAAATATGACATTCCTCACGATAAGTCTGTGTTATACTATACGTTTGCTCCCTTAAACTATCCTAATCGTATGTAATACTAGCCTTTGCCCGGAATTATGCCTTACGTTTCGCTTAACAAATTGCGTAAAAAACACTGCAATGATCGCTAATTCTATCACAACTTTACTGCTGCAGACGAAATCCCAAGTCTTCTATTCAGCGAGCGGAAATTGAAGCAAAAAATATAGAAGCAGTTTGCCGTCAGTGAACAGCAGGAAAACTGATCGTCCAACATCTGAAAGAAACAGATGAATAAGCAAGATTTGTGTAGCGGCTGGCTCTATTGCATTCAAAGTTGCTATGCAAAAAAAGTGCTGCTATGTCTGTTTCGATTGAATCAGGTTCCGGCCTCACGACAAGTTCAATTAGGTTGAGGCGGTCACTCAGCGGAAACTGTAGCCAAATTCAACTTTTTTGAGCGCGCAAGACAGGCATTTCCAACTCCGGATAGGGGTGAAAGAGAGGCTGAGCTAAGCCCAAAGTCCTCCTATGTGAAGCCTTAGACGCATGAGAAAACTCGGGTATGTTTAACACAGCTGAGAGCCGAATCCCTGTTTCGAGACAAGCACATTTTAGGCTAGCATTTGCTTCTTTACTGTTTTAATAACTTCTGAAGTCGCTGTTAGCTCTTTCTCAATCGTTCGATAAGAAGGAATAGTTGTGTGAAACCCGAGCTCACGCAAAGACATTCGCATGTGTTCGGCCGAAGTCGCTTCACAATTGTCTGCAAATGCACTTCGCTTTAATTTGGAGATGGGACTGCCAAACGTGACTCTACTGTAAATTGTGGCGAATGGGAGCCGGGTAACGGAAATACAACAAATCGTTTTTATGTTTCATGAAGAATTTTTCGCAGATCTGGCACTCACGGAACCGCAGAAACTCGGCAACGTGTAATATTAACAAAAAGTTGCTCTGCTATATAATTTTCTTCAAGTAATCTGCTGCGGTAACTTTTAACTACAAGATCGGCGATCGACATTCCCTTTGTCATGGCGATACGTTTTCTCAGTGCGACCCTATCCACATGTTTGGAATATTTCTATGACTGCCATTAATCAGCAATATGCCATGAACTCTTTTGTTCTCTGTGTGCGACGATCGGATTAACTGTCGTCCTCCTTGCGTCCTTCACGCGCCCTTGAACATGAAGCCTGCGTGGCTTTGTGTGATACGACGCAAGGTTAATCAAATGTGATTTTACTTATCGAAAGCTGGCAGAGTTCCCTGATCCCCATTCTCAGCTGGCGATAATTGCTTACTGCTTCCTCTACACAAATGAGTGCACCGAGAGCATACAGGCAGGCATCACTCACAAGAGCACTTAACATTACGTGGCTGTCACTGCCTCATTCAAATTTACGAACATGGAATGGTCAATCGTCTCAGATATTTCTTCTGCACCTGTTAACGCTGAAGCTGCATGCGGACTCCAATATTTCACGTTAGCATGTTATTTGGTCGCTGTGCGAACCGAGCAGACCCCTTTTTGAAGGTTCATTCCTTCAGTCCTGGTTGCGGTGTGCGGTTGGGTATTGAGGTCATCAGGACATGAGTACCCGCTTGTATGTTGGAAGGGTATCAAGGCATGTATCTTCAGAGGGTACAGTCATATCAACGATATCGGATTGAAGAATGGATACGTATTTGTGATAAATATATTACTCATTACCACCTTAATTTCGTGAAATTTTTGTGCAAAAATAGATTACTGAGTCAGATTTTCCTAGCTCGGTTGAGAGAAAGGCAACACCACTCCGCTAATGTGTTTTTGCTTTCTTTGCACAGCTCAAACGTAAGATGATCAACGGGTTTTTTTGCAAATGCATTTTATATAACGCTGCAGAAATCGCTATGCGCAAAAAGCACAATTTGTGAATTAAAGTATGGAGAAATTGGCTAGTAGAGCAGCGGGATTACCCTATTGCATATCGCGTGCCATGTATTGCTCTATTAAGTATCGTTTTGATACTCTGAGAGGGCATATAAGAGCTATCATTGCCCACTGTGGGCATTGTGTTTCTTCGTCGCTTGAAGTTGGGAGTGCGAGCCGTAAGGGTCGTCGTTGTTCCGTCGTGTGAGGTGCTCGTGTGCCCGAGTGGGGCAGCTTTCGATTAATAAAGTGTTTGTTTGTGACGGACATTCAACAAGAAACCGGGGGCCCGAAGGAGGACCGGGCCTTACATGATGGCGTTTAAGTCGATAGCCTTTTTTTCATGTGTCGCATTATATTAGTGTCTATTATGATCAGACTCTGAACAGTTTCACACCTCAGTTATTCATATAATGCAGCACTGTAAAGACATATGTATCTTTTTAACGAGTATGAGAGGGAGCATTTGAGGAATTCGATGACTCGCATGATGCTGAGGACAAACTCAGTGGGAAGGAACTTTATGAAGAGCGCGTCAACATTAAGTTCACCCGTCCCACATGGCGAACACGTATCGGCAGATACGGCCGATATTTACCCTCTAGGCGATCCCTCAAGTTGGTCAATTTGAAAACCACTTATTTTCGTATAATTTTATGGCAAAGAGTCCGTAACTAGCTGATGCCGATATTAGGAAAAAAAACTCCTAAATCAAACGAGCTCCTATCCTCAGCTTTCCTAATGATTGTAAATTGCGCATTGGAGACTAATCGGTTACTGGAACTTGTTCAACGTTATTCACTACTCTGCCTGGTTTGATTTGGAAGACGCAAAGTTTAACGCAAGGCTTCTGGTGACGAAGTTGAGGATGCATTAGATGCTCACACAATACCAGGGAAGTCCCCGAAACACAGACCTGACACTGCTCAAGTCATAAAATGATGTACGCCTCCAACAGCTCCTCGAAGAAGCACCTATGGATTGCCATAGATATCGAATTGGGTTCCTAAACGCCGCCTGGAACGCCCAACAACCATCGCTTCAGTACATCCAGCAAATGCCGATACGTTTACACAGCGCAGGAAATTTACTGAAACTACAAGTGCGAGTTTTACAGATATGGTCCTCCAATGGAGACGCCTCATTGCACTTGTGGAACACTTCTCATGGCGCTGCGCTTTGCAGGTAAGAAAACCCGTTTTCAAGGGCGTTCTTTTGGTTATCACGGAGGGGACAATCAGGCTAAAAGGATACAAAAGTGAGTAGCATCTAAGTTGCTAATTTTCGATCTATCTTTATGCTTTTTGCATCTCCACTTCAACCTTTCAGGTGTCAGTGATTTTGTCTGAAACGGAGATGTTACACCTTTGACGCTGCTGAGCTAAGTATGAGTTGGTGAGGAATGGGTTGCGTTAGGCGATCCTCAAAGGGCGTCCTGCATCTGTAGCTACGATAGAGCGTTCTCGTCCTTAGAAATATTCTCGAATTGGGGCACGACGTTCATGAGGTAGCGAATATGCATCGTTGTCATGACCGCGCAGATTTCTAGCTGCTTCCCGAACCGGCAACAGAATTTCTGAAATATAGCTTGAAACAATTTCCATGAGAAATAAACTATCTAAATAGACGATGCTTGACACAATTTCAACCTTGTTGACAAATGCGCAGTTCTATGACAAGCCGATAAGCCGTGCTCGTCAGAAAGGCCTCAATGATGTGCTGGTTTCCGCAGTCTAAATGGTTGAAGTTTTATGGGTTTCTGCACTAAAACTCATTCCTTTTTAAACGTTCTTTAAACATTCCTTTTGTTCGGAATCTTTGAGGAGTGCAATCCTTCCGAATTTGCTGGAGCAGGACTAAACTATTGCATGTGACTAAGTTCGAGCACAGTTATTAAGGCATTTGTAGGATTACTCACACGCAATATTACTCAATTACGGATCATATTGTTATCGCTGGTGATTTCTGAAATATGCGGAAATTATTGTTTCGTTCCGAAAAATGTCGTTGACACAAAACTATTCAATGCTAGCTTGGAATGCCATACACATTGAAGCCGTGTAACCATAATCTGCAAGATAACATGTCATATATGTCAATGCCACTGACGTCTCATAAGGTGGCAAAATTTCCCATTTCCGTTCTCCCCTCCCCTTCTCCTGTCTCGTTCCCCTCTTCCTTGCATCTCTTCAACTCTAGCAAAGGGGCAACTATGGGCGTTTCGTGAACGTCGGATCTAGGAAACCGACTCTTTGGAGAGTTTTACTCATTGATTCAAGTGCCATTAAGAGTAACTCCACGGCCAACTTACCTACTGCATAAAGCCAGAAAGGACTTCATATCTCACTATTGAACCCGCTGCAGGTGATGTGTACATTCTCGAGAAATTTTTACTCAGTGACTCGACGGTTTTAACTCGTAACTTTCTAACACGTCCTTCATTCCTAGATGGCTGCAAGACTTAAAACCCTTGTCCCCATTTCAGCTGATAAATTGAGAATCGTGACATAAGGGCGTGAAACTTTACATATATAATCTCTTATCCCATAACGTCGAGTGGACAGCCGCAAATGCAAATTACTTTACCAGCCGCTCAGTACAATATTACCTGAAGGTGTATTATGTAATATGTACTCAATCTGAGCTTTAAAACCTGTTGCTGGTACCTGGAAGGCTTCTGGGAGATCTCTGCTCGAACATTTCTTCTATCTGTGAATGGCCTTGCTCTCGATCGGTGGTAATATCCCTATTCTTGATGACTACGATAGCCTCATCCCATCCGTTTTCGTGTAGCATTCCATTTTTCACCCCTTTTCGGCTAACATGTTCGCAATCAGGTTACGGTCTAAAACCATCGATTTGCTGTAAAATTGCAGACCCGAAATTGTATTTTTAAGGGACTAAACCTTGGTTCTAACTGAATGCCTTTGGATATCCACCGACATGACACTTATTACTTCCTCAAACCGGAATATGGAACTGGGGAAAGCAAATGCGCCTCCCACAGAAGCCAACATCCCTTTAGTGTCTGTCTGTCACCCCAGGAGTCGTTTTGATCTGTGAATTTTCGTCCAATTTTGGCACATGAATTCCAATTCACTGCCAAAGCTGTTCAGCAACTGATCCTCGGCTCGTTCGATCCACTTTTTGTTTTCAGATTGTGACGTTGAAACGGTAATGCAGTCCGTAAGGCCGACATGCGTTATACCTCCTTCTAGTTTTGGCGACAAGAGCTGGGGGTACTTGGTTTGATACTGACCAGGAAGGGAGAGGGTGGAGTTACCAACGTGGTCATATCATCGCAAGGAGTAGGCTGACTTTGATGTGACTAGCGACCGCTGGACCCTGTGGAATCCACAGCCAGTTATGATGTGGAGCAGTTTGCGTGCATATCCCCAATAAGAATTGAATACACCAAATTGCCCATTTGCGTTGCGCGTTTTAGAAGCGATATCCATAGCGCAGAACTTTACCTGGACCCCTACACTAAATAATTTCTATTATGCTGAACTAACCTGAGCTGAGAAAATTGAAATACGATTACCCAAGATTTCATTTGCCGCTATGTTCCTTCTAAAAGAAATTCTGTTTTTCGGTTATGTGTCCTATTCTACATTTGTTTTCTATTCATTTCATGTTTCTAAATGTTAATAAGCTCAATCACTCCATTTCGATTCCAGAATCTGAAATATAAACAAGTATAAGACAGCCCCTCTTCACACGAATAATCTACAACGGTATGCGAGCACGCTGAGGCAAGGAAAAACTAATAATGAAACTTCGTCTCGAAAAACAATTGTATATTGTATTTATCGTAGCTCTGAATAACTTGAGTAAAAAGTGAAACGTAAGTTATAAAGAATATGCAAAAGCTCGTAGGGTAATAGTGCATTCAGCGCATGCGCGTTTCGAAAATTTCTGCTCCTCTGAGGGTCTGATATATATTGAGAGCTTCTGCGGTTCTGAGGGCAGTATAGTGTTCTCGTTTTATAATTGGCAGAATTGTAAATGCTGTTCTGATAGGTATTCATCTCAGAAAGCTTAATCGACGCCGTCCTCAAAAACTCATTGCTCAGTAATCTTCGTTGATCGATGATGTTGATCATTGTGGTGTACCAGCTCTTCCTCAGCCTCGCAAAAACCCTGATTAATTAAGGGTGCCATTTCCTGGGTATCTCAAAAGCCAGTTGCCAACGGAACTATGGCTGAAGTCCCCTCTTGTGAGGCGAAGAGAAATGGGCGAGGAAGGTGCTGCAGAGTGGCGATGAGAGTTACGCTTTATCTCAAAAATTGCCACCGTCTCATGCTTTCGTCCACATCCTTTCGAGAAGACGAAATTCTTCCATGAGCGGGAACATGGTAGTGCAACATATACAAGGTCATTCATATGCAGGCTGTTACTGGACACTGTGGCGTAGTTCACTGGCAAATGCACACCAGCCCAAACGATCACATTTTATTTTGTTACATTCGGAATTCAACGGAGCTCGAATTCCATCCTACGGTCCTAACTTCATTGATCTTTGCAAATTGGGGAGGCTCAAATTATCGATGTTGTGGATGTCAACTATGTCTACAAAAGCTCCAGAAGGCTTTGTGTGTTACTTCCCCCTGCTTAAGGTGCAGATGACATCGTTGGTGCCATTCGCTGCTCTCAAATTATCCGCAGCATTTCTCTATACAAGTCCAGGACTTATTGCCTTCTGTCAAGTGATGCGCACCGAAAACAGATATGTGAACTATGCTTTCCCTTCTTGTGGCTTTGCTTACCAGTATTTAAGCAACGAAGCCCACGAATAGAAAAGGCTGTTTGTTTGTCATTTACAACAGTAATATATGTGTTGCTTACCAGTATTTAAGCAACGAAGCCCACGAATAGAAAAGGCTGTTTGTTTGTCATTTACAACAGTAATATATGTGTAATATTTATATCGCGCTGACTATCATCGATGAGTGCTCCCTCGGCGATCTCGGTGGTTTTCTTTGATCGACTGTTCTAGTTTCCGGTGATTCTAGGAGCTAAAGGATCTGATGCGCTCCGCAGGGGAAGTTACGTTCTCCGATGCATACAAAGTACGAGCTCGCGAGGGGTATATGGAGTTTTACTGCTCACTTGATTTCTTGCGCTGTTTTAGGCGTTCAACGGTTTCTGTGTGCTTCTGCATGGTAATGCAAAGCGTAGTTTCTCGATCTGTCGGTGTTTTTCATAGTTTCTATTGTGAAAGGAAAGATATTAAAATTGGTTGGTATGACTTATTCTTTTCCGTAACAACTCTGCATATTCGAATCAAGCGAGTCACTGCTCTCTTATTGCTATTTAAGAATTTGCAGAGGCTCCTAAATGTCCTTTCTTATTTCAACAGCTAGATGTATTTAAATATGCAATGGTTCCTCGCTAAGAGTGATGGGTATGGTGCAGTCGCGCGCTATATTGAATGCCATTTACTACGTACTGCTTCACGGTAGCTGTACCCTTATGTCAGCAGACAATTATGTCGTTTTCTCTTTACGAGTCTCGAGCATGTTTGAAATCAACACAAAATTTGTTTAACAGTGTTCCTCAAATGCCTTTTGTTTTTCAGCTGATCCGCCTCAATATTTTGGAATCAAAAACTGCAATTCACATCACCCTCCGCAATGCGCTTTTTCGCCGGTTCTCTGTTGTTGACGATATGATGTTATTTCCGCATAGCTATAAATTGTTGTTGGTTTTTGCAATATCTGTTTTCAGCGGATGAGCTTCACGGGATTCAAAAGATTCTTCACTATGACGCAGTCTTGTACTACACAGAATTTTGTAATGCTTTCAGCGTGGCCTGCTTCGCAACTCGTGAGGGTCTTGAGCGCGCGCTGGAGAAAATGCATGGAAGAGAGATCAACAGACGTGAACTGAAGCTCACTGATATATAGGAGAAGCGTTATGCTCGCAGAAGGAGGTTTTGTTCAATCATGCAACTCGTTTTTGAGAGGAGGCATTTGTGTGACCATGTTGCCTCTCTAGTTGTGCCTGTTATTTAGCGGAGACAACGCATGTTTCCTTCATTCTGTTGTTGTTGAGATCGCTTGCACGCAGACAGAATACTGAAACATGCGGCCCTTGTTTCCGTACGCGTTGTCCTCATTGCCGTCTTCGTGTTGCTTTCGAAACTGATTTTTTGTCGCATCACTCATGAGGTGATGACGATAGAGGAATAGTGTATTTGCGGATGGCTGTCCCATTTCCGTCTTTATTTTCCATGTTCACTTGCAGATATTTGAAATTTTGCAACTCGCGAAAGGTCTTAGGAACAAATAAAAGCACTCCGAAACGTTCCGGTGCAGGTCTTGTTCAAACCCCAACATTTTATGGAAAATCACAATAAAACTTCAAGAAGTTTTGTGGATTCTTTTTGGACTCCGTGGTTTCGATCCCAATTATGACAACGGGAAATTTCTAGCAGTTCGCGCTTTAACAGTTTCTTAACTCCATTTTCTTCTCAAGAAGAGGTCACCTGTCCGATTCAACTTTAGATCAGTCAATAAGTTGGATGCAGAATCGAATTGGCCTTAACTCGAGGTGTTGCCCATCACTAACTACCAGCTTGATGATGAAAAACTTCCGAACGGTTGCAGAAAATAATCAGCTTCCCATCTATGATCTGTGGTACTCGCGCTGAGCAAATGCGTTTGAAAATCTTTCGGTCCGTTCATATGCTTCCGTTAATTTCCAGCCCGCTTTATTTATCTTACCCCAAATTTTCAGGTTGCTTCACTATCTTCACCATATACCGTTAGCTGCCCTCTTCATAACCTGACAATTGCTGTTACCAATAAAACGTCACTACAATCTTCGCGTTCGAAAACCTATATTAATAAGTAAGAGTATTTTTGCCCACGAAAACCTCACTGAAGGCCCGTGTTTTCGAGCGAGAAAGCAGAACTTTTCTACTTTCATCATATGCGTGGTCAAGTGGATGCGGTTTGCGCCGAGTATACCTCTTTCATTTTCCCCTGACTACATTTTTCATTAACTTTCGCCAGTTACGAGTTTCGCATTTTTTGATGGCGTTTACTTTTTCGAGAAACCCTGAAATAGATCAACACAGAGACTTCTTAATGTTCAGTAAGGGCACAGAAGGTTGCCTGAAATTGGGGTGGTGGGTATCCACCCATGTTGATGATCAAAGATGTTGAACTATAACCTAATCCCTCCACCTTAAGCTCTCGTTGCACCTAAGTCGTTAAATTCACTGAAAACTTTTGACAGCCGTCATGTTTAGCCCGATGCGTTCGCCAACGCGCTCTCGGTCTCGCAGTGTGCTTTCGTTATCACGGCGGGACCATACGTCGAGTCACTGCAAGGAGGATCAGTCCAGCTCATACTCCGAAACGCCACATCACGAACGCAATGCGACTTCAGCTGATATTCATACCAACGATGGCGATGCTTCCACTCATTGAATGAAATCGTTCCCAGTTTAGGTGTTCATGTTTTCAGTATGCTGCTCTAGCGAGAAACATATTCTCGATAACTCAAGTGATACTGAGGACGTGGTTCGCAATTAAAACAAACACGGAGTTGTTCCTCTCCAGTTGAAAGAATCGAAATAAGTATCGAGATATCAGTATTCAAATGGAGAATTTTCGAATAAGTTTGCTTGCCGTCCATAAAGGAAATTTACTTTTTATGTAAGTGAAATAACCTGAATGCATTAATGATGCTAATGTGAAATACAACAGTTTTACCGATTTTTAGTTGTGCTGTGGTTTTAATTTTCTTTATTATTGTGAATTTGTTACTTTTGACTAAATATCGAATTCATTAACCAGTCGTCTCTTCCGTCGTTTTCATTCGTGATGTGTTTTATGTTCGATATTATTGCTGCTCGTTCCCATGTAACATATGCCACATTTCCAACCTTCCATGGTTCTGTTGTGATACACTGTGAAGTCAGACAGTAAATTCTCTCAGCATATGAAATATTTGCGATGGAAGCCATCGATGAGGTTCTCTCGTTTTTTCCTTTTCATAGTAAACCAAAATTCTTTTTTTTCCGTATTTAACTTTCCTCTGGATTTATTTTTTTGTATTCTGGATATTGTTGTATTTTTTTATTTCTTCACAATCCTCATTTTCAAGTGTTTTGCGGGAATCTTTAGATATACGATTTTGAAACGATTTTATAAGTGACATATTTTTGCGATGATTTTAATGCAGATATGCCTGCTGAAATAGTGGCTTTTAATATGGCTTATAAAGCATTGGAATAGATAGCGTACATTACGTATCGTTGCTATCGGTAATGTCTTCCGAAAAATCATTCAAAAGTTCACACTTCAGGCAGAAATGTGGAACCTTACTTCATTACGAATGTAGCGACTCGTTTCAATTGTATGGATATTTCAATTCTCGGAATGAGTATGAGTTTCTCCTTGCGGAAGTTCCGGAGGATACTTTGCCTAATTTTTGAACTAAATTTACGCCGAAAGAATTTCGAGTATTTCTGATACTAATTTTGACTAACACTTTTAGCTCAGTAGTTAATATGTGTCTGAATGACTAAAACCATTGTTAGATTAACTCATGGGGCTTCATCCGTATTTATGTTAGTGGAAATGATTGCATTTAGGTTATGATAAAACTAAAAAAAGGTGATACAAGCACCGGCTACACCAAAACAAACCTTAGGTCAATGCTCATGGTTTATTTAAGCAGAACTATTCAGCCAGAGAAGCTGACATCACGCATCAATCTTCTACAGAGTAGGCAAAATCATGTCTATTGATCGTGCGAGATTCCTGAAGATTAGGCAAAGAAATTTAGTGGAACTGGGTGACTAGGACTACGAGTTTAAGAAAGTTATTCAACGAAATGGTGGCGGGGAAATCTTCTGAGGAAGTTGTAGCCACAATAATTGAAAGTGCAGACATCATTGCGTTGAAGTCACACGTTCAAAACGAAGCAGAAGTTTCCTTTCAAGTGTGAGCAAGAGTCAACCACAAGGTCTATCAACAAGTTTTTACGCGTAGAACAAAGACATACCACTTAGACCGATCAAGATGTCTAACTGAATCACTTCAGAAAGCTTCCATTGCACATCTTCAAAGAAAGGAAGACGGTAAAAAGGATACTGCCGTGACACATGGAAACAGGAAACAGAATATAACAAACGAAATATGTACAGCGACGCTGCCACAAAATGCATATTTTACAACTCCACTAATTAAATCGACCGAGTGAATCGAGCAAAAGCATATATGGAGCATATGCGGACATATAAGGACAACATATACGGACAAATGATTCAAGTATATACGGACAATATGGAAGATATATAACCAGGCATATATGGACAAATCAACAACCAAATGAAAATTTCCAAATGTCATTCAAAGAACAATGAAAGAATGACTCAAAGCTTTCCTTCTGAAGTAAGCGACTAGTTAAAATATATCATAAGAGAACTGTACAGCTTTAGAAAAAGCTTGAAATTTTTGGCCACCATCAAATGCTGAAATTCGAAATGAAATTGGGTTCAGAACATCATACACATGTGCGTAAGTACATATCTACATGTTTCTTCGTATGTCTATTCACTCATCGCCAAAGCTATAGGTACTAAGACTCCCTCTAGATATAAGATATCCATAAATAATGACTAGCACATGCAATTCAGCTCGATACGTAACGCGTTTCTTTCATAGCCCCTCCTATGCTGTTACTCATTCAACGCAGACTGTCTTTCAAGTTTTATACACGTGTACAAGCCATCGCAATGCGTCTTCGCAAAATTTGTAAAAGTCTGTGCGACTTTCTCAATTTAGGAGGCCAAAAGAAGGATATTTCCTCACATTTTCTCCTCATCATATTTAGCGGTGAAAGTCCGCCTCTTCCGAATGTAACGAACACTTCAAGACAAAAGGCGCCTCAAATGGACCAAAAATGGAGCAGATGACAATAAAAATACGCCCTGAATCAGGCAAACGAAGAATCGTAAACGGTGAAAGGCGCAATGAGGGAAGCAACATGGGCAACGGCATCCTGACCAAGTGTACGTTTACTAAATTGCTACCATAGGAATAAACATTGGGTTGGTGACAGATATAGAATTTCCAGTGACAGTCCTCAGTGATTAAAGTGATCAACAAACAGTATCTCTTGTTGCTTTAACGCCTTCTAGAAGAGCATTTCAGTGGCGATGGCTGCAAGATCGCAAATGTGACAAGTGGTCAGTGCCTGCTGGATGCGCCGATTAGGAATGTGCACGGCGTGTAAGTTCACCCCTCCTTTCCTTCAGCTGACGGGTCACAGCTCTCGTCGCACTCTCAACCTCGGCTTTCGTCGCCTTTCTATTTATATTTCCGTAACCCAAAATACCTTTTAAATTCAATTCTTTGCTCATAACAAAGATTGAACATACATCACAGAGTGCGTCTCTGGATAAATCGAGACTGTATAGATGTGCGATATAAGATATGCATAAACAGTGACTAGTACACACAACTCCACATGCAAATCAACCGATCACTCTACTTTGATTTCTCTGTGGCGTGCATTACTGTTCAAGAAAATATTGACCTCCCATTTAATGAATTCTTCGAATTATCCCTCATATAAGACCGCATTCACTCGGCAAACTCTCCCAAACTTAGTATTACAGGTGCAACTGAAAATATCCAAAAAAAATTCTATACAGACTGAGTGATGGATGCCTGGAATTCTGTACCGGATGAAACCGTGAAAGCGAAATCATTGCAGACCTTCAAAATGACTCGGAATTATTTTGGTTCCGATTTCGATGCCCCTCTTCCCCTGCTCCCTCTAGATATAAGATATCCATAAATAATGACTAGCACATGCAATTCAGCTCGATACGTAACGCGTTTCTTTCATAGCCCCTCCTATGCTGTTACTCATTCAACGCAGACTGTCTTTCAAGTTTGTTTTTTTTTCCACTATCGCCTTCATTTTCTCTCGCGTAGTGTTGAAGTCTACTTTACTGCCCTACTTGTAATATGGACCGTTTCAACATTAACTATTATCATCATTACTGCTATTGATTACTATTGTTATCAGTTACTATTACTTGCATTATTGTTTGCTACCATTATTAATACTGATTATCATCGGTACCGTTGTAACCAAACTGGTAATATTGTCATAAGCCCCGAAGGAAAAAGGGACGCATCCTCGCAGTCAGGACGAGACAATCTGTCCCCGTTCGTGGGGAGTCAAGCACCGTTTACTCTTGCAGTGAAAAACGCGTCCCGTAGCCAAATCTCTGCGCTAGGGGCTTCCTGCAGAAGATAATACAACATTTCTGTGCAACGAGTATTTGCGAAATATAACTAAGAAGCTTTTCATTTATCGCACCTCTCCTCGTCACGATTATGCTCCTACTGCGGCAAATGTGAATCGCATTTTGCTCTAAAGTCGTTGCGTTCTGTTGAGCCATATAGTCCCTCTCTCCCCCTCCTCCCCCCCCCCCCCCCNCCCCTCCTCCATCGCCACATTCCACTTCTCAACCCTAACGGATCTTCGCGTTTCAGCGAACAGCTCACGAAAGCAGATAATGGCTAAAAAAGGTGGAGCCTCCTCATTCGCTTGAAAAGGTCATCCAGTTTCTTCGGCTTTTCCAAGTCTGCAAAACCTAGTATCATTCATAACTTCCTGAGCAGATAAAGCGGGGGAAATAACCCTTACCGATATAAAATTTTCATTAGAGCGGGTATGTGGCATATTCTTCGTAGATTTCCACCCATTTTCTAAGAAAGCGGCTGGTTTTATTCTAGGAGCTGGGCACCCCTCTTCATCACATGCAGGAACAACTGTTCTAGACGAGGTTTGATTTTTGAGATCATGTTCCGAAAAAGAGTACATCACTTGCGCATGGATGCTCGATTTCATTCCTTAAAAAGTTTCACCTGGACTGCTAACTTCATTTCTCCTTCGCTCTAAAAGATTTTGCTTAAAGCCTCCATTCCTCCAACCTCAGACACTCTTCATCTTCGCGAAAGGTTACATCACGGTCCTCCAAACATGAAATCTCCTCTCTCATCTAGAAAAGACATTACTACAAATATAAATCAATCTGATTCAAACAGAAGATTTAGTGAAAATGATGCAAATTACTTCCGTGAACTGAGTGCGATAAATGGGGACGCTGCTGTCCCAAGCGAGCTCATCCTCACGCTTTTTCTTCTTCGAGGAGAGCTGAAAAATCGCCATATGAAAGTGAACGGTGGAAAAACAAGATAGGAAATACCGCGAAGGTAAGGGTAAATTGAGAAAAAAATAAGATGAAGCAAGGGAAGTCTGTAAGGAAATTTGTAACCAGATATCCAACTTTTGTGTATCACCTGAGGAATTGGAAAGTAACCTCTAACGGAAACGGGCAAATGGGCTCTGTACTATGGGTACACTTTGGTCGGGCAATGCATTATCGAGGCGATTATCGCGCAGGTGCAAAGCAAAAAATAGTGAAAAAAAAGCCTTGTCCTCAAATGGTTGATTTAGAAGGAAAGAAAATGTGAAAACGAAAGCCTTGTCCTCATATAGCAAATTTGGTAGAAATTCTTTTAGAATAACTGACTAAGCGGGGTTTAAACAAGCCAATCCCTTTTCTTGGGGAGAATAAACATAGGTGTGCAATTTCATCGGAGCGCAAATATTGTTAACTGATAGAAAAAAATGTATGCTGCATAGGGGAAACGCGATGAGAGGCGGAATATTACGCCCAACATAAGTATGGAAAGATAAAAAACTACAAGTTCCTCTGATTTGACAACGGCAATACACGGAGTTCACCTGGCTTTTTGGCACAAATATATCACCTATCCGCTGCAAAATCTTCGGTGCCTCATCGTGGCGCAGTGGTGGCAACTCGGCCTATCAAGTGATCAAGTGATCAAGTGATATCACCTATATCGAAATAGTGGCGCTTACCATTAAAAGTGGCAACTGCAAAGCCGCAACGACTTTAACTCAACGTTGAATGCAGTGACCGTATTAACAACAAAATGGAAGCTTACGCTCAACAATCCCACAGACATTGCCTTTCACAAATCTGAATTGATTATTTTCAGCATGCTGCTGCACAGTCATGCCGTTACACTCTGCACTTTATACCGCCATGTATTTCCTCTATTTTTTTCCTTCACTTTTCGCTAACCTTTGCAGAAATCAATGAAACGTCTGAATACAATCCTCCCTCTTCCCCCATTTGAAGGACATGAAGAAGAGGAAGAGGAACAGAGGTGCTCTTGAATAATTGCTTATCGTGTGAAATCAGTATCAAAAAAAGATAGAGAAACCAAAGCTTTAAGCAATATTTAGCTCCCCTTCCGTTTTACCTTCCCTTTCTTCCCGCATGCAAAGATCTGATGGCAGGAAAAGTTTTCGCCCTTCACCGTCAGTCACATGCTTCCAAGACAAATCGATGACCAACACAAGATCGCGAGAGGCCTAGAAGAGCTAAACAAAACGGACAAACAGACAATGTCGCCGAGAACCTTATAGCAACATTGGTAAACATTTTCACAGTATTCATTCAGTTTTCATGAAGAAAATCATATCGAAGTAGCAGAGATTCAAATGAGCGGTGGGCGGGTGGCTGCGGCGTTCTCTCTGGAAGAACCATACAACGAAGGCACATGAGGGGAACAACCTGCACAACTCAAATATTTTTTGCTTGCGATTGTAGTGGACGAAAAAAGCGAGCATGAAAAGCTTTGACTCAAACAGGAACTTTGGGGCCTGGGAGTGGGGACTGGCGGGAAGGAGAAGGAGGGAGAAACGAAGAAAAGCCCATTTATTAAGTTCACTTATAAAGCAGGGAGTAAAACAAATAAATACACCGTTCTCAGCGAACATATGAATATTTCCAAACCACTTAAGATTATAAAAATAACAATCATTGAAGCACTAGCCTCACTGAGTGGATATCTCGGTGGTGTGAGATGCCGCTTGCAGAGGAAACCGCCACCATCCATATTGACTGCTTCGTTATCATGTGGTTCGACTGCTGCTTCTTCCAATTGACCATCAGCTAAAAAGTTTCAGAATGGATGATTTTATATGCGACTAGAAATAGTGATGATTGGTATTAAAGATGTACTGCGAAGGCGAACAGCATGCAGAAGAAATATATAGTGAGTTCCTAATATGAGTGAAATGGAAACGACGTATGCTTAACAGCACGAAAACTATTTTTCGAGGGCAACTGAGCAAATGTTTGCGTAATCCGCTTCTCTAACCCATCCCGTAGAATATAAAGGTCAACTCAGAGATCGGACATAACTTATTTATCCCGCCCAGTCTAATATTGGAAGTTACCCACTGTAGCTGTGATACTGTATGCAGTCAGAGTAACAGAACAAAGCATGCAGACCGAAAGAGAGTCCCTACAGCGAATGAGACAGAGAGGGGGAAAAATCGTGCATTTCACTAGCCGCTAAATGAAATAATAATTAATGGCCAAGTCACTTTGCAGACAATCGTATTGG
>QEWY01004013.1:0-18894 GCA_006503575.1 Baylisascaris schroederi
GATAAACGTTTGCAATCAAAAATTTGTACTACTTTGGGAAGGTTCTCGACAACTGTAGAGCAAGATTGACTTGATGCTTGATTCAGGGAGGAAATCCATAATATGCATCAATGATCAGAATCACTCTATAATATTTTCGAAAATATGTCGCTTTATTTTAATCGTAAATTTCATATTCTTACTGGCTTGATTTATCGACCATTTTGCTTTTTTTTTCAAGAAACGAGTTCCAATATAAACTATTGCATGAAATTTTGAAAAATTTCTCCCAAAAGAGTAGTACAAGCTAAATCTATAATAACTTTTACTCAAATTACAATCAAAGTGATGATTGTTTCGATAGAAATTCAATTCCGCTTTATTTTAATTTCATTCAATTTATACAATCGATTCAAATTTTCATTTTATAAGACAAAAAATTATGGCCTTTTTTATTCACATATGAAATATGCCAATTATAGAATACCAATTCGTTCATTTATTTAGAGTAGGGAAAAATTTAGAAAACAATATAGGAGCGCATATATTTTAGCGGTGAATTTTTTAACGTTATTTAAATTCTATCATTATATATCGATCAACCAATTCCCTTCATTGTAAAAACTTTGACATATTAAGTTGTAAAAAAATGTAGCTTTGATCAAATTTCCATCGTTCTCCAAGTTGTTTCCTTCATAATTATAGACGATTGAGCACCTCATTGTATGTCATATGGCATGTTGCAGTTATTCTTATTATAATGTTCAATATTGAGCTGCAATGTTTTAAGCGCTTCATATTGTCTCTTACAACGAAAGTATAGCAACGTCTTTATGTGCATAAAACGTGAGACACGATCAGATATTAGTATTTAAGTTATTGGTGGCATCTCGATGCTCGCTATTTCCTATGTGCTCCGGAGCCGTTCCGTGATTTCAACAGTTCAGTAGGGATCGATTATCCGAGGGTCGAAGGTAGGTTAACCATCAGTAGCGATCGAGGCTAAATTTACCTCAAACAATCGTTTCAGTTGTTGTTCTTATCGGGGTCCTTTGTGAGTCACTTATCGGAGTGCCATGTGGATTACTGTTAAACGGCCACTTTTAGGGTAAAAAGCGGACCTTTTTGGCCCCGAAAGATCTAGGGAGTGGTCACAATGTTCCAAGGTTTGAATTCAATCAAATTTACATGTAGATCCGAAACAGCTTAAAGGCTTCTTTGTTTAGATATTCTTCTATCTCTTATCTCCTTGTCTTTCTCTCCCTCCCTTCTTCCCTCTCTTTAGCCCCCCTCCTTTTACGCCTTTATAATGAAGAAAAAAATTTTTAATTCGATCTCCAGTATTTTTAATGTATTAGGAAACGACTCTTATTAAACTCTTCATGTTGGTTTTTCCATAAAAGTCTATGGCTCCTTTCTTTTACTTTTCGATGTATTATTTCAGTGGAAAATATGCAAGACTTTTACAATCCATTTAGCATCACTCTAATAGAATGCTTATATAGACTTTTGTGGAAAAAAGGAGGGAGCTAAAAAAGAGGGAAGGAGAGAGGGGAAATCCTTCTCTCAAGTGAATGATCCGGAGGTGACCCGTGGAAGCAAGAATACGTTTCACATCAAGGAAGATCACAGCGAATATCTGGAGGAACGCAAGAGGAAGGAGATCGTCAAAAAGCACTCGCAACTCATCGGCTGTCCAATCGAACTGGTAATGCTTTAAATTGTTTTAGTTGCTTTAAGGGAAGGAGACACCCCTGCATAGGTTGCCAGATATGTGTAATTAACGATGGTCATGAGTGTAGTGAGATTCTTTCGTTGCGGGCAGGTGGTAGTTTGAAATGAAATAACCGAAATAGTGAGGCTGAGGGCATGAGGTTGCTTCAGTGGTTTCAGAGGGGCAGAATTTTTGCATCTCAAGAGCACGGCATACTGCTTCGCAAGTCGTTGTCTTCGTGGCCTTCATTGAAAGCAATGTTTTCACTTGAAATTTCATGGTACCTTGTTCAAAAGGGGTGACAGGGAGGTCGTTTTCTATTAATTGTAAATGTTTTAAGGCTCGGTTTATAATATGCACTGAAGTGGTGCTAATTACGGTGCAAAGCCGAAAAGTCGTCGGTTAAATTTTTATTGAGGGTTGTTTTGTCGGCATTCAATGGGTTGAACGTAAGTCGTACTACTAGAGTGCCTTAGGAAATGTGATATATCTAGATTATTGTGCTAAAGTGTGCTTAAATGAAATGAATGCTGGCTCTGTTTGTTATCGTTCCCACTTACAGACTGTCGAGAAGGAACGTGAGAAGATGTCTGTTGATGAAGCTGAAGAAGAAAAGAAGGATGAAGGTAAGGAGAAAAAAGAGGGTGAGATCGAGGATATCGGTGAGGACGAGGGCGAGGATAAGAAGATAAGAAGGATAAAGACAAGGACAAGAAGAAGAAGAAGAAGATCAAGGAGAAGTACCATGAGGATGAGGAACTTAACAAGGTATTGTCTTCTTCTGTGATAGCCGTTCTTTTTTTTGAGGGGGGGAGGAGGGGGAATTTTCTGCCATTGTGGCCCGATTTTTGCCTTCTGCTGGTCTGTGAGCGCTTCAGGTTAGGCTTGATCAAGAGAGGTGAACAAGTAGGAGAGTGTCGAGATGGTATTCCTTTCGGTCTCTTCCTCTCATTTGGTAAATGCCGTCACAGTTTAATGAAGGTCAGTAACTTCGTGGTTTGAAGGATGCACTAAGTCAGTAAGAATATTGATCTGTTTTCCATCCACCGACAATAAGCTATAAATAAGTGCTGGTCGCAAGGGAGATTCCATCTTAGTGGATTTTGAGATGGGAATTAATCTGTCGTTATCGGTTCTTGCAACGCTATCATTCATGCGTACAGATTCAATGCAAGCGTCCTTCATTATTATTTTCGGTGCCCTATTAATCCTTTTTAAGTGTAACTGTGTACATTGGGTCACGACTCTCTTTGACTAGACAGGTTCTCTCCCTAAACATCTATGTTTTAGACGAAACCAATTTGGACTCGCAACCCAGATGACATCAGCAACGAGGAGTGTGCTGAGTTCTATAAGTCGCTGTCCAACGACTAGGAGGATCACCTCGCAGTGAAACACTTCTCGGTCGGGGGACAGCTCGAGCTCCGCGCTCTTCTCTTCGTTCCTCAACGTGCACCATTCGATCTTTTCGAGAACAAGAAGACCAAAAACGCCATCAAAGTAAGTTGCATTTCTTTATTGGAACGGGTTATACGAGATTTGTACTTCTATGCTCAATGGTTTATTAATTTAACTGAGGTTATTCTGGGTATACTTATTCGTTTTGTAGTCATCGGACTGTTTCTGTTTTGTTGAACATGGCTTCTGGCGTTCTGTCGGGATTTCTGTGTTTTCTGAGTTCAGAATTCGGAATTAAATAAAAAAATGTTTGTTGAGAAGTGCCTTGAACTCTTTGACGAGATCGCTGAGGATAAGGATGACTTCAAGAAGTTCTATGAACAATTCTCCAAGAGCATCAAGGTTAGTGAATTTTCAGTGAGGTGCGTGTAAAGTGAAATCGGAATCGATGAAAGTAGCATCTCTAGCATTTCAGCTATAAATGTTACATTTCGGGTTTGCTGGGAGTTTCATCCGCCGTTGTGAAAAGCAGCAGAACAAGGGAAAAGTCAAGAAAGAGTGGGCTGATCAGTCGATGCAGAGTTGTGCGATGTCGGTCACTATGCCTGGATTTCTGGTACCATTCGGTGGGATAGTGGGTGGTTTAGTAAGTGCAGGAAGTATTACGGAGTGGAACAATATAAATTTGATGGAACGGGTTGGGAGGGAATGTGCCGATGAAAATGTTCGTGGAGCTCTATTTGCATGAGGAATTCCGTATTGCTAAAAGATTGTTTAATTGAGGTTGAGTGTAGCAACTGATCGATAAAATTATTGCAGTTGGGTAATCATGAGGACTCGACGAATCGCAAGAAACTCGCAAAGTTTTTGCGATTTTACACATCGAACTCGCCCAAGAGATGTGTTCATTGAAAGATTAATGGGTCATATGAATAAGAATCAGAAGCAAATCAATTTCATTACGGTCGAGTTGAGGGAGGCGGTGGCAAGCTCTGCATCGTTGAGCGAGTCAAGAGACGAGGATTTGAGGTAACATTTGCGTAAGTATCCTCATGCTGGAAGGAGGATTGAGTTCCATATTTATTAGGCATATAGGGCTTACATTAGCTGTTGGCGAGGTCATTCTTCCGGAAATGTCATTGAATAAAGTAGGTATGCAAGCGATAGTTATAGCCACCGAGATCGATTCTGTCCACATGGAATTGATGATTCTAGTGGCTCAGGTCTCTCAGCGAGTAGCCGTTTTCTCAATAGTGGCCATTATCGGTGGTGTTAAGGAATTAGGTGAATAACTGCAAGGTACTGAGTGGTTACCATGGGATATCCGTCTTTTTTTTTTCAGGTGATCTATATGAAAGACTCCATCGACGAGTATTGCGTGCAGCAGTTGAAGGAATACGATGGCAAGAAGCTGGTCTCGGTGACCAAAGAGGGTCTTGAGCTGCCTGAGTCCGAAGAAGAGAAGAAGAAGTTCGAGGAGGACAAGGTGAAATACGAAAACCTCTGCAAGGTCATTAAGGATATCCTGGAGAAGAAGGTTCGTTGCATTGAGCACTTGATAAGTTTTTATTACTTGATGAGGAGCCAATAGGTGACGAGCAAAGAGTTGGCAAGTGATTGTTGGTGAGTGGATGCTGTATCATTGCGCCACAACTTGCAGATCAAAATCTCGAAGAGTGGAAAAGTGGGAAAGTTTAAGCGCAGCTCGGGTAACATAGTCCAGAAGAAATGTGAATGATTTTTGTGGCCGCTGGTTTGCAATTTTGAAGATCATGAGGCTTTTCGCTTATAGTGAATTGTATTTAGGTGGAGAAGGTGGTGGTGTCGAACATGTTGGTGTCATCGCCTTGCTGCACTGTCACATCCGAATATGCTTGGTCAGCAAACATGAACGCATCATGAAGGCAAAGGCACTGCGTGACTCGTCGACAATGTGCTACATGACAGCGAAGAAGCATCTCGAGATCAACCCCACCACTCTGTGATCAAGTAAATTTCATGCATATTTGTGACGTTGGGCTCATCAGTGACTTCTGACGATTGAGGGGATTCTAATTTGTTTTCTTTATTTCATATGAGGTTTATCCAGTGATATGGATCTGTTCCAGGGCATTGCGTGAGCGTGTTGAGGCGGATAAGAATGACAAGACGGTCAAGGATCTAGTGGTGCTTCTTTTCGAGACGACTCTCCTCTCATCTGGTTTCAGTTACATGCCTTTCGCATTTATCGCATGATCAAGGTAGGTTGTCTTTTTATGTGATGTTGCTGCACTTCGAGGAAATTGGAAGCACGTTACTCAGCTTTTTATGTGATGGCGTATTGCCTAGCTTTTGTTTTCAAGAATTGGCATCTACCGGCTAGCTGCTGTTTGTTTCAAACATCGAATGCCTCATCTCATCGGTTGTTGAATCCTCGGCTTTCTGCCACAGAGTTCTTTGTTAATCGGGAGGGTGAAAGTAGGCATGTTCATGCCGTTGTAGCTTCGTTGTTGTCTGCCATGTGGAAGGAGCGTCCCACTGTATGACAGACTATGATAAAGAGAACTTGGTTATCAGAGAATTAGATTTGGATTGGTGACGAAGCGTATCAACAAAATTTGATTTTCAGCTTAGATTGGACATTGTGGAAGAGGCTGAGGATGAGCCAGTGCCTTCCAACTCTGGCGAAAAAGACGAACAGATGCCGGGACTTGGGGGAGCTGAGGAGGACGCATCCCGCATGGAAGAAGTCTTTTTTGATCATGATTTCCGTCACTATTTTCGGCTCTCGAGATGTGAAATATCTTCAGTTCGCTTTGGAGGTGGGGGGGAGTTGAGTTGGGGAGTTTTAAATAGAGTTGAAGTTTTTGTTTCGAAAGATATTGGAGTTGAAGTTAGAACCCGATTTAGATGAAAGAGCGTGGGGCATGTGATACGCTTACGGCGATGAGTGACGAAAGTCGATCACACTAGCTTTATGTCTGGAGTAGCCATTGAAAGGCGTTGTTGAGTCGTGTCTACTCACCGATCTCTGTTGTTTTCTCGGTTCGTAAATGTGTGCAGATGTGGAGATGTGGTATGACTGTTGGATGGCTCATACCCACGTTTATTGTTTTGTCCTCTCCACTGTTCGTCAATGCTGAGTCCTCATTGGCCTCAGATTGTGATCTATATATTTCGAGTTTTGCTCTTGATAAACTAATAATAAGTGTTTCTCTATATGAACATCCCACAGATTGTGTAAGGATCTTTGGGCAAGGACATGCGATGACTTGTGGGACAGGACATCGGCATACGGTAGTTATTGCACCGTACAGATGCCTAAGAACTAAATTTTCTTGTTGCTGACAACATCCTCATGACGGCGATTTCGTTTGCATTATTTTCAGATGTACCAACTTGGTTGTGAATGGGATCTGGGCTGCTGACAAAAACATGATGGTTGTCGCCATTGAGGTACAAGCTTAGTTGTTGGGATGGGTGAGTGACTTGGCGTTTTGCCGCTTATTTAAGACTTAGGCACCGGGAACACGCTAAGAGGTCATGCGCTTGTGTGACTGCATCTAGGTGGGTGATGAGCTTCTGAACTCTGCTGCTAGTAATGGGAGTATGTGACAAGTGCCGATTTCCCTACGGGGGTTTCTTCATCACTGGTCGTGTCTGGTAAAACGCGGATGGTCGGGGCAGAAGCAGGCAATTCTTGGCCAAGGAGCATGTGGGCGTGAAGACTTCCAAGCAAACGTCCGACAAGCGGCCGTGAGGGGTGGGTTTCGGGTCCATTTGCACACTCGCGGTTACGCGGCTCCAATTGGGAGGGGGGAATCCACAGCCCTGCTCTCGAATGAATTTCTCCAAGAAATTCGTAGAGCCCGTAATCAAAGCAGAATAAGTTTTGTAGTGAGGGTAAGTTATTTCCGGTTGGGTAAGTAGAGGTCCAGTTCCACGTCGGAGTTCATTCACAAAAATGAATTTAGACAATCCGGAAACAACTTACTTTGTAAGATGAGACATAAGGTGACCGCTCGTACCATTTCTGGCCGTCCTTTAAAGGAATTGTGGACGGTTAAATATGCCTGGAAATTTTTGTATGTTTGTGACTGTTTGGCAGAAGCGATCAGGTCAGTTGAAGTGTGAATGAATGCATGGTGTATATTTTATTCGTTGGTTATTTAGAGAGGTGCTTGGTGTGGCAAGTGGGGTTATGGGAGCATATGCCGAACTCGAGATCACCTGCCACACTCGTCCATTCGTTTTTAGTGTATACTGGGGATGGTGCGTTGCTCTCATACCATCTCTTGCTAGAGTGACAGGACACGACTAATAGGTTGAGTATAGAACAAGATAAAGAAGATTATTTCTGCTTTATTTTTGAATGAGTGGACAATTCATCACATAGTAGCAAAGCATTGTATACAATATGCATTTTCTGCAAAGTATATTACGAACGGGATTAATATTTGCAAAATGTTTCTGTGTGTGCATATAGTGTTTCCTCTTCGCTTATCTACTGATCTTCAAGCTTTCGTCAGATCAATATCTTTGAAATGTGGGGCATCGAACACTGCTGCAGATTTATTTGAGACGTTTAGACAAAAAAAGCAGTAATGAATCGATCCACTCAGATTGTTTAAATCTTTACAGGCAGGTAAATAATGGCACGGCATACCTGTCTAGGTTGCATGCGAGAAAAAGCCTCTCCCATCCCCTCCCCACTATCCACTCTATCTATCGGAATTTTGCGGCCTTCATCCTATTATGAGACAATGTAACTTGCTATCAAAATGTTTAATTTTCAAGAATGTTTCACCTTCTTCGGTTACCTTCGAGAAAATTATATCCTCTATACAAGCAATATCTACTTTCTTTGATTGTTAGGAAGTTAGATATTCTTTGATCATCGATATATCGTGAATTGAAGTTTAACTTAACAAGCTTGATCTTTGAGTGGAAATTTGTATTGACGTGCAAGATGCTTGAATTGTTTTAAAAAATGTTCGCTAAGATAGTTTAAGTTGCACTCATTTCTCGGTGATGTAGAGACGTTTGTTCGGCGGCTGTTCGTTTTTTTTTTGTTCACTTCACATCCAACCTCTAACTCGTCATTGATTAAACTGCATCGACTCTGCTTGCTTTCATCTATCGCCTACTAACTTCCTCGACGAGACTTGACGCTACCTAGTACCATTCATATGGTTCTTGCTAGGAGATTCAAACACCACTGTACTACTTGATGAACTAGTAAACCTTATGACTATTGAACGTCTTTAGAGTAATTCTGAAGGCTTATTGAAAAAAAAAACAAACTTGAATAAGAATGTTTCACTCGTAACATTTGTGTGATTTAATTGTATCTATTATGAGTTGCAGCTTGGTCTCGACTTTGCTAGAGGATTGCATCTCTTTTGTTTGTGATGTTATTTCTTTTTTGTTTCACTTTTGTTTGTGATGTTATTTCTTTTTTGTTTCTTAGTGTACGCTTTTCATAAAATTGAAATTTTCTTAGTATATTCCAGTCCCGAGCATTTTTTAGTATTCATTGGTAACGCAAATTCTCTAAGTATATTGCGTTGAGTAACTATCTTAATGACACACATTTTTGCACACCTAATTTCATGACACCCTTCAAGGCTACACACCACTATGTCAGGTGGTACACCACTGAATATCCAACGAGGGGTTATTGCTTACTAGTTGGTACCAATAGAACCTGTTTTTTGAAGCCATTAGCTAAGGGAGAAGAGGAAATGAGGAAACCCTTAGAAATCATAGATTACCTGTAAAGCTTCATTTGGCCGTAGCAAATTTTAAGTGCTTATAGGCATGTATTAAACCGATGCTAAGGGACTAAAGAACGATTCATTTCGTAAAAGTTTCATTTCTTGGGATGTTTGTTTAAAATCATCATCATCCCCTCTTCCACTTTCATGAATCGAGGCCTTTGCTGTGTTTTTTAGTTATAAGCAAGTTTTACTTTTACCGGAAATAGCTTTATTGGAAATGGGTTTTTCTAATAGAATTTTAGGAAATTGTTCGGTTGGAGAGGATGGAATTAACGCAATAAATGCAACAGATTTTAAAATGGCATATTAAATGGCTTATGATTAAGACTAAGGGTCATCTTTAACTTCTCAAAATTCTAATATTACCCTATGAGCCGAATCCTTTTCTTCATTCTGAGGGTCTCGTGTTGCTTCCGCCTTTATCGGTTGAGAAGAGTTTAGAATTAACATGTAAGAGTTGGTTTGCACTCCGATGATCGTAAAAGAAGCTCGTTGTTTAATTTGTAGCTCTAGCTCGATCAAATAGACCAACTCTTATTGAAAAACTCACTAAAATATAGAGGATTGTGCATTTGCTTTTCTTGTGACAACTCTTTTAGGTCTTTACGCAATATGTGAACAGATAGATATATGATATCAATCATGTTGTAATCGTAAGGACATTATGCTTTCATTGTTATGTTTTAAGGCGTTTTGTTCAAGTTTTGAAGTATTTTGCTGATTTTCTCAGTCCTTCATTCTCTTTTTTCCCGTTCTTTTCCACATTTATTTTTTCTTCAGTGATTTGCGTTTATATTCGAAGTTGAATTGCATCTCACTCTAAACTTTCTTCATCTTTACATATCAATGAAAGGGGAAATGTTGGATTAATTGTCCTTAAATTTTTTATATTCATCGTTTTGCCTTGTCTACTGCGCGATCGGTTGTGAAGCTCCGACCAGAATTGTTGACTCCGCTCAGCCGATCCACCCCGCCCAGCACCTTCATCGGGACAAGGGCGGCAGAACAAGTCCCGACAGTCATAGGAGGAGCAACGGTGAATCGGCTCGTCAGCATCCGACCGGCAGGAGACGAGCCTAAGCTCTAATTTTCATGCGACCGACCTGCAAGAAGGGGAGGCCGATCTAAAGACCACAGGAAGCAAGTAGACCAGAGGGGCATTAGGTCAGGGCAGGTGGAAGCGATATGAAGAGACATGTATTCGTAATGAATGCTCTGTTCATTTGAATAAATAAATAAATAAATAATTCTTTTACATTTTATTATTTTTTTTGCATTTTTAAAAATTTTTTTGTATTCTTCTATTGATCATAATCACTATGCGTTTATTTACACGTTTGGTCTCTTTATTGGAATTTTGCAATTATTCATTCATTCATGAATTTAGGAAAACACATGGATTTGAGTCAAAAATGTCAGCAATTCGTTGTCTCATACCACGTCTATCTCCGTCAAACACCGTCTTACTGGTATGCGATATGCAAGAAAAATTCAGGTTTTTTTTTGTTGATTATCTTTTATTTTCACTAACTAAGAAAATTATGCTGAATGATAAGCTCTCCTCATCGCTTTAGAAAGCCGACGATCCTCTTTTTCGTTTCAGACGGGGAACTCGTATTCCATCAAGAGATAAGCCCAATGGTTGAAGCTTTCGATAGTGGCATATTTTCTTATTTTCTGATATACAAACAACCTCACGTTTATCGAGTTGTCTTTTAAGGGGATTTTCTGATTATTAGCTACTATTTAGCGATTACCAGCACTTAATATTTCCTGTCAATTACTCCCTCAAAACGTTCCCATCTTTTGGGTGTTCTTTCGACAGTTTTTTTTTTTGGAATCTTTTGAAAGTGTCGCGTCCATATTGTTTTTAAATGGTTGTGTTTTTTTTTCTTATTGTCGAAAATCGATCTCAGAGAAAATATTTCTATGAAAGTATTCGATATCAATAGTTTCTTTGTTTCAAGTTACCTCGAACTAATCAGCAATAAATTTACATATTACTTCCAAGAGATTTTATATTCACATGAGGCCAACATAGGTACGACTTTCATATTGTACTTAAATTCTACCTTTGTTATGTTGTACTAATCATGAATAAAATATTCAGCTTTTAGACGTTAAGTAGAGGTTTATGTAGGTTGTGATATAATTCACTAATAATAGTGGAATTTCTTTCAGAGGGAATATCCAATTTTTCCGGAAATAATCGCTGTTGCGTAACGGCTTGTTCAGGCGAGTAGTCAATTGGAAATGAAAATAATTGCTACTGAACAATATCCTAAAGGTATATAGCGCTTTTTCACTTACTTTTTTGAGCATTTTTAGTGGTTTTCATTAAATGTTTCGGCACATCACCTCACAATTTAAGTTGTCAAAGACAAGGTTCACTAGCTTCTACTGCAATCTTATACGGTTAAGTATTAGCCATGCATCGCATAGATATAGATATTTTTTTCTCATTTATGAATAGAAAGCACCGGTTGGGTTAAGTTCCATAGTTTTGGCAAGAGGTTTATTGAAGATGGATTATCGCTTCACAAAGGATTTTTTAAATCTTCAGGTCTTGGTCACACAGTGCCTGAGTTGGAGTTACCGAAGTACAACGTACCGACATTCGATAAAAAGAAGTTCAGTATGTGCATTCCTCCGGTGAACGAGGTGCTTGGTTCACCAAAGTCAGTGGTTCTATGTGGCATCGAGGCTCATGTTTGCGCGCAACATACTGCTTTCGATATGCTCGACAAGGGTATTGGTGTGCATGTTGTGGCCGATGCTGTCTATTCACGCTGCAACGTTGACAGGTTTTATAGCGTTTGAACCGACCTTTTCAATTGCTTATAGGTGGAAGCTTGGCGAAGAAAGTTGAGGGGAATGAAAGAAGTTTTCCCTTCTTGTTGACAGCTGTTTGCTCAGTTTTCTCTCCCTGCGGAAGTGATTCCTGTCTTTACAGTATGCATCTTGTGCCCGCAAATATTATTTCGCTGCAGTGTCTGCTAAATGTTTGAGAGGCAATTTCATGAATTATTCGCTAATATGTATTGTTGTTGAAGTTGTTTCTACAGAAAATGGTGTATTTGGTCCCTATCCAAACCACTACTATGCTCGCCGATTGGCTTGGAAATCTCCAACTCATATTTTTTTAAGAAACGGAAAGAATGACGTTTAAAAAATTGAAAATTTGAAATTTCAACACTTTAAATTAAGCGATGAAAAATTAAAGTCATGTTAAAAACTTTGCACTTCTACTTCATCCCTAGTTGACAGTATCTTGTAGCTTGCAACATAAAGGTTAAGGATGAGTGGAGGGGGGTATTAAGAAAATTTTGAAGATATTAGCGGTAATGTGGTGATATTTTGAAGCGATCGTTTGTGGAACTTCATACCTCATTGTTTTCACAGTTTTTCTTCGGCGATTCCCAGTTTCTATGTGTTGTTTGTTGTAGAATGTTCGGACTACGACAAATGGAGAACGCAGGCGCAGTGCTAACGACAAGCGAGAATGTGATTTTGGGTTTTCTAGGAGGGGCCGATCATCCGAAATTCGGCGAGGTGCACAAAATTATCATGGAATGGGCCCGTGATAGTGGTCTTTTTCGTGGTGTCCATATGTGAGTCATTCTACGATTTGACAGCATTGCACGAGAATACGTTGTGATATCATTTGAGATGAATTCAACATCACTGTCGGGTATTTGAGATAAGCGGAGTTTTTGAAGCATTTCTACCGATTCGGCTTTTTAAAAAAAATGGAAATATCAGTGTGAAAGAGACACTGTGTTATATAATCGTTTAAATTTTTCATGTTGCAATCTAAAACGTTGCGTGCTTGTTGCAAGATTGGGAAGGGGGTGAAGGGAAGGGGAGGAAAACAACACGTGCCGCATTACGGTCTGAAAGCTATGAACTCCAGTCGTCTTTATATCTTATATGGCACATTATTTTCTTTTATCATTGCTTCAAATCACGTGTTTTATTAACGGTCCATATAATTTGATCTTATATCATCGGTGAATTGTGCTTTAACAGTCATTGTTATCATTTATCTCTCTAGTGCAATCATCTCGTTACTTAAGTGATAATTTTTTTGATATGTTAGAGAATTTATTTCTTTCTTTTAAAAAAATCTATCTTATACTGCAAAAATAATGCATATGTGCCTCTTCTCAAGAAACTTTATTGCGTTTTTTTGGCTCTCTTCTGTTCAAAATGTTGATTTTGTTTTCGTAGATTATCCAACAGTCATTGTATTTAATTTTCATAGTTTTTAAGATGTTCATTTGAGTATGTGAGAATAATATTTGTTTAAAATACGGTATAAAATATAGACTATTTTCTCTAATTGTGTTGGTATTGCAAAAAAGGTTCAAAAATTCGTTCGCATTCCGCTTGGTATGGTGGGTCCGGATGCAGCCATAAAAAATATGACACTAATTTGTGGAAGTTCCTCAAGTCATCCAGAGTGGATGTAATGATCAATCACTGCTGACAACACACTAGATTTTGATGGCAAATGAATGACCACATAGCCAGTGGTAATACCACATTTCAGCAAAGTATTTCATAGGTGTGTTCATCTAAAAATTGACAGGTTAAGCGTTTTCATTTTCTACTAATAAGCATAATTCACAGTTTTTATTGGAAATTTTACTACGTAATTAAAATTGAAATAAGACATACCTCTCTGTTTACGCCACATTTTCTACTACTACCTAGTTCTTATTAGCTTATCACTTTAAAAAAAACGATCATCTTAGTTCTAAAAGAAAGAGAATAATTTAGAAGCATTGCATTGCAGTGATATATCATTCTATAAGAAAAATCACCGATTTTAAATGAGCAATTCGCTCAAAAACTTTTTGCGTCAAAATTTCTTCGAAAATTATAAGAACTCGTAAAATTTTTTAAAGCCGTAAGAAAAAAATTCGGTAAGTGATTAAATTGCTGTTTAGGATTATGGCCAAATTCACGAAACAATATCAGTGCTAATATTCTTACGCTGAAACATTGCAATCAAGCATGACGTCATCATTATTTTTAGGATTTCTACAATACAGCTGATGGACATTTCGTTTAGTTGGTTGAATTGATCTCATAATATGATAGCTTCTTAGTTCTTCTGGGATCTTAGGAAAAGAGGCATATTAAATAATTTATTAGTGAAATTTAACATAGCAATATTTGAATAGTAAGTAAACATATTAGTATCCTCCACCATAATAGTAGCGACGCTTTCATGAACATGTGAAGAATCTTTTTTTTTGGCATAGACAACATTAAAAAAAAGTGGACGATGCGTTCTTTAAAATTACGGACACCATCATCGCGTATTTAAATAAACCAGTTAACACACTGGGCAGCACAAATCCTTACTACGATCTGCGATGTCAACAAGATTAATTAATTGAAATGTTTCATCAATGCTTCCTCACTCATATATGATAAGTGATGAGTTGATGAGAGCTTCTCTAGCAATTTGATGAATGCTTTCTTCTTTAAGTTTCATTCATTATAATGAAAATATTTGCATCGTTTGGCATTGTATTTTTATTGGTGAACGATGCACAATCAATAGGCGAAGAAGATATTGTAAATTTACCAAATGTTTCATTCGAATATAGCTTGAAGCAATATTCTGGATATCTAAACGCCAACAATGCGGCTACATGGAAATTCCTCTATTGGTGGGCGTTTCTTGTTAATAATGGATCTACGTTGATGTCCGGCCGAAGAATATCAATGTTATTCTTTTATCGACAATAATAACAAATGCCTCACAATAATAAAAATTGTATAACAATATTAGCTTCAACCACTTTGTGCTCATTTCATAATTCAGAAATAAAAACAGATGCACAGCCATATAAACACCTTATCTCTTGATAATCATTTCCCACGAATAATGCCAAAAAGTTATACAAATTTAAAGACACCAGGAACAGCATACTTCACCGATCACAACAAATCAACCTTACAACAGTCGAATCATCTCCACTACCAACTTTTCCATCCCTCCCTTCCTACCTGTAGTTTAATTACTGCCACAGCTATTCACCCCATTTTCCAATTTCTAAAACCGTAATGAAACGAGCAGATACAATTCAACAAAATCGAACTAACAACGCATATGATAGATCAATTACATACATCAGCCGGTATAACCATTGTGGTCGAAAAGCATCTTGTCACAGCTTTGTGCAGAGATCTCTTCGCCCGCAAAATAGCGCTTATCAAGTGCTTGTCGAGCCATTTCCGCCTCTTGAATGTCACCAAATCTCACAAATATTTTCACGCTTCCATTCGCCGGATCTTGTGCGATTACCACCTAAAAGTAAACGATGATATGAAAAAAAGCTAAAAGTTTGAAAGGTTAATTTTTACCTGTCAGAGAGTTCAGAAAAAAACAGCACTACATGAGTAACATTTATTAAGCTCTCTTCTATACCGCGTAAACATGATTCTTTTATGGAGACCGAACGAGAACAAGATCGTTTCTTAGCTTATCGAACTCATCAGTAGCAAATTGAGCCCCGATTGCCACATTAATCTCATATCAAACTATAAAAAGAAATTAGGACCACCCTTCTTTTCTATAATTTAGTCCACTATAGTTCATCTTTTGACGGTTCATGAACATGATGTACCAACACTTTCCCTAAGCTAAGCGTAAATCATTTTTTCTCAAAAATCGATACATTCCTTCTAATTCTTCACTCCGATAGGTAACGGCTACCTGTAAATTGTGTTCATGTACCAACAAATGGCTCCCGAATACTGCCCGTGGGCAATTAAAATAGTGACTATCAATGGATTGATCAAATATTTCACTATACTTAACACCTCACTTTTAACTAAAGCCATTTCCTACTTTATTCATACTGAATGGCGTTTAGTATATTCAGAGCAGCATACATCACTACGTTCATCTCATACTCTAGTATTACTCATCGATTTAATATCTATGATGCATTATTACGTCTACAATATTGTAGTGATAACTCTGTTCAGATGATCACATACTACCATTACACTGTCACAGACTTATACTATATAGAAAATCTACAATTTCCGAATAAAGAGGATATTTCTTCGCTGTGATATTCGATAATCTTTCTATAAAAACATATGTGTCACTTCTAAAATAAATGCTCCAGAAATGTTTCGCCTTAAGCACGGCTTCACAATTACCTTTATAACATTCAGTGACTTCTCCGATGTGCACAATTCATCTCCATCTGTCACGACCACAGTCACGACCACAATCATAGAAAACGTCACTCATCCACTTCGATTCAAATACCGTCCATTCATCGCTCACAAAAACATACAAAAGAGCAAATAATCTAATTATAACACCCTTCGCTCAATGCTTTTGAATGTTTCCTTTAATATCTCACCCAATCATTCAACAAAAGCACCGACAATTCATCACTTCATCGCGACCTCTTTCTCAGTCAATCACGGTAGACTAGAAAATAATACCCTCCCCCCACATTAAAAACCCTACTCGGAAGTGGAATCATATAATTCTTGCACGCTTGTTTCATGCTGTACCGTCTGCTACAAGATAAGTTATCGCAGTCACCACACAAACGAACATTTCATTAGCAAAAACTATACCCATTCTACCGCTCACTACTTCCCTAAAGACATCAACTTTACACGGTATAAACCCTAAACAAAGCTCACCTCTTCCACTTGCCCACATTTGGCGCACTCATCCGTGATTTCGCCTTCCAATTCATCGTCTCACTCCTCGATTGTGACCACATTCTTGAGTACGATAACTGTTGATCGATTGGTCCTCATTAATTTATGCATCAGTAAGTGCCTTGCATCGTTACCTTAAACGGCATGTAATAGTAATAACAATTAGAAGTAACAAATAAAAAATGCACATAACATATGCACATTAATACCCTTTTTTCTTTTCAAAATAGGCACTTCTCTTCCAATAAGCCAAGCTTACCTTCATATTCCATTTTTTGTTAGCCTAGCAACAAACCAAAATACAACGAGCCGAAAAAATCCCCTCGTTCCTATCTACCAACAAAATTTATAGTTGAATATATATGCCCCTCATTGTTAATACTATGTAATGTCCTACAAATCAATATAAAACCTTTTTTTTCATATTTCATAGCAAACGCCTCTGCAATTTTTGTGTCGCACATCTCAACGTTCTACGAACAGAACAACGATCGATAACCAACCTCTGATTTCAAGACCTTCCTGAGACGCGAGAGAGACATCCTCAGAACTGGCATTTTGTGCGGCCATCTGGTCATTTAACTCGCCCGCTCGATTCGCTGCTTCTAATGCTTGTGGCGTATTCAACTATAAAACAAACATAAGCAAACAACGAATTGTATCTATAAAAGAACAGTGGACCTAACAAAAAAAAAATTTACCTTCACCAAGCACATTGGAAAATACCTGACAGAGAAGGAAGGACGACGAATGGAAGAAAAGTAAAGGATGTCTAGACACAACCCATATTCGCTATCTCATTGCGCTCTTAACGCTCGTGAGAGCGTTAAGATTATAAGCCTAAACGTTTCGCCTCCATTAATACGTCCAGATGAGGTCAGCTTATGCTCAAGTGTGATCACCTAACCTTGACCACTGGATACTCAAAAAGCTAAACTACCTATGGTCCTTTTGGAGCTGAAGAAGTTGGTTCCTTACACTTTTTCTTTTTGTGCTGCGAACGATCGTCCGACTTCGATTTATCTTTGCTTGACGAAGAGCTTGTCTTTTGAAGATCCCGTTTGCCTGGTATTGAGCTGTCGGCCAGCATCAATGCCATCGAATCCTTCTCACTAACCGCCGCACTCCCAGCCCCGATTGCCAATTGACCCGATGATGACGCTTTCCCTGTCGATCTAAACCAAAAATTCTTTTCAGCTAAATCAGCGCACTAAAACAGATCAACGAGCAGCTGCAGCTACCACATTATATAGCCCGCAATATTTTTCGACTTCCTTCACAATGCCCGATAGAAAAAAAAACTTGAAGTTGGAGCAGACAGACGCGTGTAAATATTGGAGGCAAACTGAGGAAAGCAACGATGTGCACGATACGACTGCTATGAGATAAACGACAACTAAACCCATCAATGAAACTATACGTTCATCTCTCGAAAAACTCCTTGAAGCAAAAAAACTTCATAACAAAAAAATGCACAACGAAACCAAGGAACTCAGCATTCGAATAAAAATCCCAACAAAGTCAACAAAGGCAAATAAACTCGTACTTCCCTAGTGGTACCTGAAGCGAGAGAATGCTAAAATCGAAATCAACGGATATATCAGCAACAATAACTACGAACCGCTTTTAGCCCCAAATGATTCCAGAATATTCATGTCTCCATCAGATAAGCTCCAACATCACTTTCCCTTCTATCACAGCTTACCTAACCATTTGCCTTTGAGATTAGAAAAAACGTACAGTTTGCGATCAACTGGTGCGATATTAGCTGGAAGGGGTGCAAAGGTGGCCGGCTCAACAGAACAATTCTTCGTCGCTGTGCCGATATTTATAAATGATATGAGTGATGGTGTTGAAGTAATCACTGGAGGTGGTGGAGGCGGAATTGATGACAGCTCCTGCAATCAACTGCAAACTACTAATTTCAATACATATTACTGCTTCATAATGCTCTCCTTAAAGCTCCACTGCAATGCGATCCAAACATTACACAACATTTTGGCACCATTATTGCTTTGCTTCCCACTAAATACAACGACACCTCAATTACGAAATGCAAAACGGCACTCCGTCCCTAGAGTGCACCAAAACTATGCAATCAGATTTGAAAATATATAAATATACCATCCATCACAAAAAACTGTCTAATTTCAGCTTCTAATAAATGAACCGAATCCATACAAGAAAATCTCCCAGCTTCGGGATTAACTGAACGGTTAGCACTTCCCCCAATGTTCATCCATTAAATCAACATGTTGCGTCGATATTCACAAACGACATCTAATACACCTCGTGCTGCTCCTCAGCGATTATCCCCCTCCCCTACCACCCCCC